>VMKM01001665.1:0-121221 GCA_008360985.2 Macquaria ambigua | reverse complement strand
AACACACACACACACACACACCAACATCATCAACACACACCCACACACACCAACATCATCAACACACACACACACACACCTACACCAACATCAAAACACACACACACACACACACACACACACCAACATCATCAACACCCACACACACCAACATCAAAACACACACACACACACACACACACACCAACATCATCAACACCCACACACACCAACATCAACACACACACACACACACACCTACACCAACATCAACGCACACAGTAAACTTAAACACACACTTCCAGTCTCACATGTGTATTTAAGTTTTTTGCTATTTTCCTGATTTTTATTAATTGTACCTTTATTATTATTATTTTAATATCATTATTACCTGACACTTTGGCAATATTGTTGTTGTTACATTCATGCCAATAAAGCAAATTGAATTGAATTGAAAGAATCTCTTTGGTTTCACTGAAGAATTTTTAACTCCTGTTATTACCAGAAATCTGCAGCTCTGTTTGTGCTGGAAGAACAGCAGCTCTCTAAACTACGGAGCCCCGGAGTGGCCATAGAGAGAGAAAAAAATATTTCGAGGCCACATTTTACTACATCGAGGGCTTGAAATGCTATTGCGTGCGCACGAGATACAATTCGTTACCACGTTTTGGTTCATTCGTGTGCATGTCTTAATCCAAGTATACCCACTGTGCGTAAAGACGCACACAACTCATTCAACAACACCGTTAGCTATCCCCTAAATTAAAAAAGAGCTATATGCCAGCTGTTTATATATGTTTTTTCTTTTTTTCTAAAACATTCAGTAACTCCATTGTCTATGGGTTTACTCTCTTACATTCTAAATTAATCTTGTTCATGCATTAACCGTGGACCTTTACTCTAATATTTGCATTGTTTTTAACTAGCCCTAATATGCCTTCAGGGCAGAAGGTTGGAATAAGCTATGATTGTCTGGCAAGTTGTAAGAAAACGGACTGAGGTTTTTCGGCAAACTCATATGTGTGCCACATTACGCATACAAGTGCCTTACGCGCGCTCCTCCTGGAACAAGCGGTGCCCATACACCAAATACCAGATGCTCGAGCTGGAGAAGGAGTTCCTGTTAAACATGTACCTCACGCAGGACCGGCAGCATGAGGTGGCGCGCACGCTTAACCTGACGGAGCAGCAGGTGAAGATCTGGCTCCAGAACCGGCGGATGAAAATGACGAAACAGAGCAAACAGAGAAACAGTGCAATTTTAGCTTATTCCAACCTTCTGCCCTGAAAAAAGAAAGCTCTTCGATCCCCCATCTCAATGGACTCCTGTATCTCTGGGTAGAGCTGGATTTGAAACAACTGACATACAGCTAGACAAACTGTTTGTTTGTGGGCTTTAGGCTTCCTCCAAACACAGGACAGCATCTGAACAGCAAGCTTTTCTCCACATTTCAGCACCACATTATGGCATTTCTCAAAAATATAAATATATTGTCTGACTTTGACAGCATATTTGGTGTGATGAATACTCATATTTGGGGTGTTTTGCGACTTTATGATGCTTTATGGAGATGGACACTGTGGCCTTTCTCCTCCTGGTCCATTTAAAGGGTCAGTTCACCCAAATTACTAAAAAAGATATATGTATTTTTTCAGTTACCCCAAGCGGTATCTCCATTTTTTTTTGGTTTTGGTTTTATTTATCTGGGTTTTGAGACATCCACCTCTGAAATCTCTCACTTCACAATGGAGATGAATGGATAATCCACAGACTACACTCTCTACAGTTTTCATGAGGACAATTTTCTGCTGAAGAATTAGTCCCTACATGAAAACTGTCCACAGTACAGAGGCAGAAATGGATGTCCGAGAAACCGGGAAAAATCAAACTGCAGCATTTTATAGTGGAGGAGGAGGATCAAGACTTAAAGACTAAAACAGTCATCAATTAATTTATCCACTCATCCGTCACATTATCATTTCGTTTTTATTAGAACGAAAATGTGTCTTTTTAAAAAAAGGTTGTCGACAAATCATTTTAGTCAACAAAATGAACACTGCCCAAATATTGGTTAACAACACAATCAATAAAGACCACAAAAGATCTGATTTATTAATAGTGATCATACCACTCCTTGTTAGTGTATGTGTTTGCTGTAGTTGTCATTTTCATGTCCTCTTTGATAAGTATGGCTGCAAACCTGGAAAACATTAAAAAACAGAGGCCATAAATTTGGCCTGCTGTAGAAAATATGATGACGTGTTGTAGTTTTTCTGACAGTTGCGGTTTGTTTTTGTTTCCAATATTAAACAATGGAAACAGGCGAAATGTAGAAAACAGCACCATTTTTTACTGTGTATACTTTATGTGCATAGGTATATAATATGTAACCGAGTTATATTGGATATGTAGGCCTGATATGCCAAAATTAATAAATAAATAAAATCTTATTTACCAATTAGCCATTTATAAACTGTAAAACACAGTAAATCCATATATAATTTGTAGACTACATAATTTTATTCAGATGCGTATCCTAGTCCGTCATATGCAAACACCTCATTCTATCATACCTACATTAGCGCTGCATCTTGCATGTATTGTGCAATATTGCACATATAGTCATGATGTTGCAAACTGAGCTGTGGACCCCTCTCCACTGAAAACATGGAGATTATCTTCCCCTCCACTGTCCGTTCAACTTTCAGCTACACCTACTGTTAACTTAAGTATCCTTACAGCTGGGGAAAATGTATTTTCTGTATTGTCACCCACTGTTGGGAAATATGCCATAACAATATGAACATATCTCCTAAATATAGCTCTCTGTCATTAATAATTTTAAATGAATGAATGATTAAACAAGTAAACCCACAATCTGGGTGAATGCAGCTTTCATAACTTCACGGTTAGAGGATGGGAAATGAATGAATGTGTGCATTATATGAGGTGCAACCAAGGACATTTTCTTTTGTTTATAGGGCACAGTTTTAAGCTCAGCTAAAGTGAGTTATAATATAATTGAATTGTCTTATATTTGACTGTATAGAAGACCATAAATTACAAATTTATCAGGAATTTACAGACTTGTCTTGCCAGAGGTGTTAAGCTTTTGCGAGAAGTGCTTCTCTAATCTAAGCTGTTCTGGAGTGTTTTCTGCTCTGAATGACAATAACCCAAAGACACTGTGTATGGTCCTTGTGTGTTTGAGAGTCTCAGTACATCTGCATATCCCATTAAGTACGTGTCACTGGGTCTCAGGTTTGTGTATGAATTAGCATGTCTCCTACATGAGTGTGTTCACCCATGTATGCAGCCGGCGTCTCACAACATGTGTTTCACTGTGTCTGAGTGTCTGTGGGTGTTCTCTGCATCCCTCCCCGGTGCTTTAATTAGTCCTCCTGTGGTAATCGTACTGTGGAGGTCTGATTAGTCTCGTTGTCATGGCAGCACCCAAGGGTACCAACATCCCTGAGATGATGGGCGGCGTGGCACTGCTGATCAGATGACTCTTGGGCCATAAGAAACAGGTGCACCGTGACGGCTGGTTGAAAGGCCTGAATCCTCGACTCCAGCACGGTTCTTTAAATGAAAGAGCCAGGTTTCCCTTCAAGGCATTTTATGTTAATTCTGAAAACACAAGTTTTTACATTCCCGTGAAGAAAAGTTTCTATGAAATACACAGTTGAGGAAACATCTGTTGAATAAATAAATATAGGTCTGGTATGACCATTAACTAAAAAGGCTATTGACATAAAATATTTGTTGAGCATGAAATTCCAGACATATCAACTCTCTCATGCATGTAATCATGTTAGGATTGTATCGGCATTAGTTGATACATTATAATACTCACAAACCCATTTCTCTTTCCGTTTGACATAGAACAAATGTTATCAGACACTAAACAACAACAACTTGCTTATTACCAATCAAGATCATGTGTATGTGTATGCTAGGAGTTAGCATGGCATCATTTTCTCCATGAATCATTTTGTCTAATGTCAGAAATTCGGGGAAAATATCCATCACAAATTCCCAGAGCCCAAGGTGACTTCTTCAAATTGTTTGTGTCCAACCAACAGTCCAAAACCCAAAGATATTCAATTTACTGTCATATAAGACAACAATATGCAGCAAATGCTCATTTTTGCTTGAAAAATGACTCAAACACTTTAATTGATTGTCAAAATAGTAACCAGTTAATGTTCTATTAACCAACTGATTAATCAACTCATCGTTTCAGCTCTACTACTAATTACAGAAGTTATTTTTTCATACAAGACATATTGATCTTGGATGTTGACTGCATTTCCCTCCTCATAAAACATTTGCAAAGTTGATTTTTTAAATTAATTTTATTTAAATACTTTTAATGTGAAAGTGAAAAATTACCCACATACACAGGTAATGTTAAAATCTCCCCACCTCCCATAGAGAAATAAATCAACTCCAAATGAGACAAAGCATAACGTCTTAATACAGAGAGATATTTTAAATCAAAGACAGTCTGTTGTGATGAACAAAACTTTAAAGCACTTTAAATAGTTTCCAACTAACTGATGCATTCAGCACTTTTCAACCTAAAGGGTTTGTTCAGACTGAGACACATTGATCCGTTTTGAACTCATGCTCTTCATTGTTGCAGTCCTGACTCAGAGCAGAAACTGTTGATTACTTCCTGCTGCTGACATTTTTCTGGCACCAAGCAGCCCTCTTATCTTTGCTTTTTGTAATTCTGGAAAAAGCATTCTTCCTACAATTGTACGCCAAACCTTTTAAAGCTGTACCAAATGACTGAAACATTCCTCTGTGATTACATGGTAGTGCTAAATGCATGAACACAGTGCTAAAATTGATGCTGTTACTCAGTCTCATTTTTTATAACTTTTTGAGATATTTGCTTTCATTTTGATTTTACTTGGTTCAGGAATTTTCTTCAAATGTGCCAGTATAAACAAAGTTGATTAAAGCAGATTGCTTCTTTGTGTATCCAGAGAATAACACAATCGGAGTCCATGCATATATACACACACACACACAAACACACTCCTTGTCTGTTTGCTAATCTGCACCCTCCTTAGTTACTATTGTTTTTCAGTTTACAGTGATAACAGTGGCAGATTTACCATTGAAATTCATTTTTTTTTTTTTGAAACAGTGGGTTCTTGAAATTAGGCAGAGGTAGACAAAAGCAAGCTTCTCATTTCTGGCCAGGTGCTTCCAATTTTGCTGGTCACTAGCAGATTTTATCAGCTGTAGCTAGCTAGCTAATTAAGCTAACATTAGCTCCATGGGTTGTTGAAAACGCTGTCTTGGGCTGACTTTAGTGTTATAAATATGCACTGGTTGGCTGCATACATACATGATATTGTATGTATGTTCCATGCTAAAAACCAGCATCTTAACTAGTTGATGAGTCATGTAGAAAATGTGAATAAAGAAACAGGATTGTTCTTGCAGGGTTTAGCTAGTTAGTCCTAGGATTGTAAGTATGATAAGGAAAAATATAAGACCAGACTTATTTCGTTCTAACGTAACCGAGTTTTTAGCTATTTGGTCGGAGATGCTAACGTTAGAGCAGATAAAGACACGGTTTAATGCATTCCTTACACTTTTGCTCTTGTTTTTTGGGACTGTGGGAAGGTGATGAAAGAAAACACCCCCTTCCAAAGTCTTTAAATGCAGAGTATTGCTGTAACTACAACCCAGTGCACAAAGGTCAGTAGTATCGTAGTTTGTTGAAAAAAACAGTTAATGAATATCTGAGCATTTGATGGATTTTTTGATTAACTGCTATGTTGACCAACAGGCCAATCTCCCTGAAACTTGGTGTTGTCCTTAAACGTTTTCTTGCATCTTTTGAATTCATAATTACAATTCATTCTGAATAAGACTGAACATTTATCTAAAAAAGGGACACAAAATAGCTGCTGCACAACCAGAACATCATTTTTCATCTCAGATATGAATATGAGTCAATACATCATCCTGGGTTATATTAGTTTCCTGTACAGTGTCTGGCTTCCGAGTTCTCACCAACTTTCAGGAAAAAGAGCGAGAACAAAGAGGAGGGAAGCATTGTGGGAGAGATGATTAAATGCTTTGGACTTTAACTGGTGTTTGGGCAACAGCTCAGTGTGGAAACAGGGACACAAACACACACTCACAGTATCAAAGTTGTGAGAGTGTGTGTGTGTGTGTGTGTGTGTGTGTGTTGTTACAACCCCTCCCCTTTCTGCCTGCAGCTGATTGCTCTCTTCCTGCAGGAGCTTGCACTCTGATCTGACTTGCCTCTCCTCTTTGTCACATACGTTGAACCGGTTTGTGACAAGGAGGAGAGGTAAGTCAGATCAGAGTGCCAATTAATTATTTTATTAGAAATAAACAAACAGAACTATTTATAAAGAAGGCATGAGGTGTGGAAAGTATGAGCATCAGTAGTGAGTGGAACGTATGGGTGAGTGAAGAATGTATGTTTGTGCAAGTGTTGTAAGCAGCAAAATGGAAAACCAAACCAAAACCTGGAGAGCAAGGGAGAAACAATGACACCAGGTAGGTAATATAGCCTTGGTGAAGACCCACACAGGTGCCACGTCATCACCCCAACGACCCTCTGACTGCAAGCTCCTGCAGGAAGAGAGCAATCAAAACAAAACAAATTCTACTAAGACACCATGGTTTCTGTTGCTATTGCAACAACTTCTGAGATATCCTGACTCTGATAAATACAAAAAAGAGAATAAAAAGCCCCAGTTTCCTCTAACTTAAAATTGTGTGTCAGCATCAATAGCTTTGCTCCGAAACCAATGTGGTCCTGTAACTTCAGGCTGACAAGTAAAGGCTGCTGGAAGGAGTTGATGGATAATACCATTGCATGGAGCAGAGTTTTTACTTAAATATGTATCAAAACTTCATAGAGCCTTACACTTTTCCTCAGTTCTACTGTAACTGCTTTGCACAGTTTTTATGACTTAAAATCTCTCTGTAATATCTGAAGAGAACAGAACAAAGTTTAGTATGCACTGTAGGTTTTTTTAAGAGAAGAAAGAAAATGTGGTTTTAGTCACGCTACTGGCTTGGCTTGAAGGATGGTAATGACAGTCCAAAGTGGTGGGCAATCCAGACTGAAATATCTCAACAGCTATGAAGGGATTGCCATGAAATTTGGTACAGATATTCGAAATGCTTTTCTTCTAGCGCCACCATGAGGCTGACTTTTGTGGTTTTGAATGAAATGTCTCAACAATTGGATGGATTGCCATGAACTTTGGTCAACTTTTCATCTAGCGCCATCATCAGGCCAAAGTTTTAATTTGTCCAGTACTTTGGTTTATGACCAAATACTTGCAGAACTAATGACATTACTATCAGCCTCAGCTGTTCTTTGTGTTTAATGCTAATTAGCAAATGTTAGCATGCTAACACGCTAAACTAAGAGTGTGCACAACGTAAACATTTGCACGTAGCATTGTCATTCTGAGCATCTTTGCATGCTGATGTTAGCATTTAGCTCAAAGCACCTCACTACAACCTCACAGAGCTGCTACTGGCTGTAGACTTTTAGAACTCAATTTGTCCGTGGACACAAAGCCAGTGATACGACAAGCGCAGTCTTTTCCTTAGGTGTTAAGCTATGGTCACGTATCTAACGTAACTGTATCTAACGGTAATTGACAACCTGTGTGTTTTTTTTTCCAATGGACAAATAAGCACTGATATTTTGTACAGGGACTTGTTTATTTTTATTGGACTTTAAAGACATAATGTAAACGGTGCTTTTTAAATATGCACAGAACTAGAACTATATAAAATATATATTCATCGTTTGCACAACTATTAAGGTCAGCGCCAGTATACCAGCAAGTGTGGTATACAGTACATCAGCTGCCTGTTCATTGACAGCATATTTAGAGTGAAGTTAATTGGCTGTACATAGCTCTTTTGTGTGTGTATGTGTGTGTTTCCGCTATCCACCTCCATGTCCATTTTGGAGTACATACTGCATATTAGGGCTTTAACAGTGCCAGCCTGTTGGACTTATTGCTTTCTTATGCATGATTATGCATTGTTTGCATGTACAGTGAATGTAAGCCTGTTTGAGATTTTTGAGTTAAAGTACAATGTGCACTATAACTAAACAAAGGAATGACAACAGGTAGTGACCAAAGTAATGTGTCCATCCAGAGTTTGTGGCAATCCAGATGAGATTCTTCATCACCATCATCTTTATTGACAAGCAATTATGGACCTGGAAGTCATCTTAAAAATGATATAGTATACTGTATATAGTAATAGCATTCTAAAGAGTCCAAAATACTACTAAATAGAGCCCTAAAAGTCTACAGCCACTACAATTATATCTGTATCAGGTATGACATTTAGCTCGCTGAACAAGAAGTTTGCTTCCCCAAAGTTTGACATTTTCACTGCAGCTGCACTGCCAACACCTTGCAGAAGAAGCTCTGAAAGGACACTCTGACCTAAACGTACACTACCTCCTAATACAAAATCCACATATCTGACAGCAGTTCTTCAAGTGTGAACAGGGTGAAAAGGTCAACAGACTGTGGGTGGCGGTGTGTACTTTGACTATTTAGAGATGAGAACAACCCGTATGTGCTTAGCACATTCTAAACTTTTAGCAGTTAACACTTTGTTTCTTTGTCAGATATACACATACAGAGTGATTTCCAGGACAAAGTGATCAGACTTTATGTTCAAATGTATCCACTCACAGTTATTGACTAGTTTACTTGACAAAGGCAAGCTGCTGCTGTTAGCTGAAAGGTTATATTATTCAGTGTAGGAATGCTTCCACACAGTGCAGGGCTTTGATAAACAGGTTCATAGAAATAGAGGTATATGAATAAGCTATTATCTTTCTTATGGAAACAACCACCACGGTTAACAGAAACATTTTAACACTTATTGTGATGCTATGACTTTACATCAAGGACCTTTTTGTAAGCCTTTTCAAGCGGCTTTAATCCGTGTTTTCATTTGAATAATGGCTCAAATAACTACATGTTATGAGAGGGGCTTGTAAAACCAACTGAGTTTTTCAGCTCACAAAAAATGTTAGTGACTGGTGAACATGGTGGAGCACTGAGCAGCTAAATAGCCAGATCAGACTCCAGATTCCATCAGGAGTTAGTTAGTTACCAAAAACAGAGCTCAAAGGAGCGTGAATATTGGACTTACTGTATCCATCTGTCTGTATCTGTATCTGCTGGATATGTAAAAAGACAACTGTTTGCTAACAAGTTTGCCATATCAATGTAAAAGGTGATACGTCAGTGTTGTATTGCTTGTTTCCGCTGCTAGTAGCCAAAAAAAAAAAAAAGGAAAGAACATCAGTTTTGCATGTTTAAGTTGACTGATTGACAGATTGGGTGAATTTACCCATCGCTACTTTCAGAAAGAACACTGTAAAAGTGATAGTAGCTGTGAAGGAATTTTCCTTCTTTAGGTTAATGTAATTCGTTTACAGTGGTTCCACAGGTTGTAAACCTAAAAGCACTAGGTCTGAGTGTATCATCTGTGGAAATGTTTGTATCTGACCATCAATGCATTGTTTTTAACTGAATTACAGGCTGCTAGTACTGTTTTATCTCACTCTAAGTACACTCGCATCTTCAATGAGCATAGTGCCTCTAAATTTTGCTCACTGTTTAACTCCCCTGGAGTTTGATTTTAACTGGACAGTTGGAATATCATTATCATTAGTTTTCCAGGGAGCAAAAGAGTCATATGAATAGAAATTATATTCATGAGTTTTAAACAAATGCAATGGTTAGAAATTTGACATTCAAACTTTAATTGGGTTAGATAACAGCCAATCAGAAATGCCAAACAAGAGCATTCTTAGTAATTGTTCCAACGGAAAACAAGAGCAGCCTACCGAGGAAAAAGTCTGAGGCTACTGGAAAAAAACACAAGGATTTATCTGAACTTTCAAAGGAAATTGCGGTATTTGGACTGCATGTGGAGGACCTGGCTGAATCCCTGCTCAAATATATGTTGTTGGGAAAGCAAGAAGCAGCAGCCTGGTCTTCTACCAGAGAGCCGGGTAACACTGGGCATATTTGACCCACATGCTGCCCCAACCAAAGGGTGTGGAAAGTAGCCTAGGCCTCGTTGTGGCACTGGGTGTCGACAAGATGCACCTGGATAGCGGGCTCGCATTCGGTCAGGTCCGCCTGAAAGGGCTGCACCACCCATCCATGTCGGCCTTAACCATCCTCAGGTGGCCGGTGTACATGAGGAGGCGGTGCAGATTTTTTGACTATTCGATTTTTAACTGGTTATTTTATTGCTAATTAGTCTACTAATAAATGTGTCTTTATATTTATAATGCACATACGTCACTTATTATCCAACGTGACTTTTTGGCATTAAATAGGGCAGAATTAATTCAGCAGATTTTTGAATGGAGTTTGGTCTGACATTATTTTGTGCTATTCCAGGCAAATTAAACCTGGTAAATGTCCCATGTTTTGGGATTTCACATTTCCTTTTATTCACAGACTTATTAAAGATGTTTAATGAAGACTTAAAGTTCACAACTAGACAAAACTGTTTTAGCTGCAGAGAAAAGTTGCAGCAGTAAACTCCGCCGTCTCAGCTGGAATCATGCCGGCTGATGGCGTTGCTGTGACTCAGGTTGTCAGGTGGCAGGTGTCTGGTTTTAATATGGTTTAAAAAACTGTTTATGTTTATGATGATTGTATAGTTTGTGTTAATGTGCTTTGGCAACGTTGTCTTGTATGCATTCATGCCAATGAAGTCAAGTGAATTGAATCGCGTTATAGTGTGTGTCTGGATGCTAGACGCTAAGTTGCTTTCACTGGAAGTCCGACAGCGGAATATCCCTCTTGTAAATTTTATGGTGTAGAAATGAATGCTTTCAAGAGGAAGAAACTCTTCATTTCCTCCACGGGGAATACCAAGGAAGAGAGCATCCATTTTCCTGAGTTGACCTGGAGTTGACACAGTAAATGGCATGTTGGTGAAATTTTATAGATGATTCTCTGACGTCCCTTTCCGGTGAAGGCAGCATGGAGCTGCACTACAGAAAGCTGACAGAAACACTGAAGTAAAGAGTGGTGGTATGGAAATCATACACCGTCTCGTCTAGTCGCATTGTGTAAACTGGCAGGTTTTAGAGTGTTGCAGACCGTATTTTTCAACTCCTCTCATTGTGAATCTTTGGTGTAAACTCAAACGCCCCCCAAGAACACCTCACTGCCCCCCTTTCAAAAATGTTGCTTCCAGCGCCCCCCGACATTCTCTGAACGCCCCCTGGGGGGCGGTACCGCCCCCCTTGAGAACCACTAAGTTAGTAAATCCGGCCTCCCTTTGTGCCTCGGCTGATTGTGATGCTGACTGTGAAAAGTTTTTATTACATTTTGCCAGAAAGGTAGAGTCAATAAGACTTGGTATCACCCCCTGTCCAACCTTTGTAGATGTTGATCACCCGCATCGGGATTCTTTGAGCTACTTTTCCCCTGTTACTCTGCCTGAACTCCAAGAAATCATGTCTCATATGAAAGTATCTTCCAGCCCTCTTGACATAATTCCAACTAAATTCTTATTTTAAGTATTGAATTGTACTGGGCCACATTTGCTTTCTATTATGAACAGCTCATTGTCTACTGGTTGTGTCCCAGATTACTTTAAAATTGCTTGTGTCCAACCAGCCCTAAAAAAACCTGGGCTTGATCCTACCCTCTTAGATAATTATCGCCCGATTTCTAAACTGCCTTTTATTTCCAAGATTCTTGAAAAAATTGTTTCAAAGCAGCTTCTTGCTGTTGCGGAAAACAATAATATATTTGAAAAGTTTCAGTCTGGTTTTCGTCAGCATCACAGCACTGAGACAGTCACCAACGATCTTTAAATTAATACTGACGCAGGCTTGTGTTCAATTCTTGTGCTGCTGGACTTAAGTGCTGCCTTTGACACAATTGATCATGACATTCTTTTAGATAGACTGAGGCAAAGGGTGGGTGTATTTGGTACTGCATTAAACTGGTTCTCATATCTGTCAAATAGGAAGTTTTCTGTCTCCATTAGCAACTTCAAGTCGTCTTTTTCCCATATCAAGTATGGTGTGCCTCAAGGGTAAATTCTTGGACCAGTTTTGTTCTCCCTATATATGCTCCCCTTGGGTGATGTCATCCGTAGACATGGGATTTCTTTTCATTGTTATGCGGATGACACACAGCTGTACCTCCCTGTCAAGCCCACTGATGTCAGTATGCTGAGTTCTCTACAGGACTGCCTGACTGATATAAGTAACTGGATGTCGATAAACTTTCTTCAGCTTAATTCTAAGAAAACAGAAATCCTTGTTATTGGGTCCCAGCATATTACCAAACACATTAAGCCTGTTGCAAGAAATCTCAGTGTCCTGCTTGATAGCAATTTATGTTTTGAGCAACATATCACAAAGCTTGTCCAATCATGTTTTTATCATCTCAGAAATATTGAAAAAATAAGATCAATTTTAAACTTTATCTCCTCACGCCTTGATTATTGCAACAGCCTCTTCTCCTGTCTTAATCAAAAAACTTTGAAACGACTACAGATTGTACAGAACTCAGCTGCTAGGCTTTTAACCAGAACCAAGAGGTACAATCACATTACACCTGTTTTAGTGTCTTTACATTGGCTCCCTGTTTGTTTTAGGATTGATTTTAAGATCTTATTGATTACTTTTAAGGCTCTTCATGACCTGGCTCCAGACTATATTTCAGACCTTTTAATCCTGTATGAACCTGTGCGTATCTTGAGATCCTCAGGCAATGGTCTTCTGTCTCTCCCAGAGTCTAGACTGAAAACTAAAGGGGACAGAGCTTTTGCCACCAGGGCCCCAAGGCTCTGGAACGACCTGCCCGTATGTTTTTATTTTTATTTATTTTTTTATTTATCTTTTATTTACTCATTATCTTATTAATATTTTAATTTTGCCCTCTATGTATTCTATGATCCACTTGCTCTTGTATGCCATTTTTCTATGTGAAGCACTTTGTACTTGTTTTGATAAATGCTCTATAAATAAAGGTTATTATATTATTATTGTAGGTCATATACTGTCTCTTTCACAGCAATAGTTTAGCTCTCTGTCGCCAAGGATAACTGGTCAGGGTGCAGCTGTCCTGATAATGCTGGCTTCATCTCCCAGGAGACCAAGGTCATTGGAGATAGCAGTGCTATGCTCCAGACTCCACATTGATATGCTGTCTCCTCTTTGTCTCTAAGATAGGCACTAAATATGACATGAAGGAACATACAAGTTAGTTCTTGTTTAGAATCCAATAGTGAAATACTCCTCGCCAGGAAGTAACCTTCAGAAATGGTTGGCAAGTATTCACTTGTACTGCTAGTCTCTATTCTCCTCAATCAAGCTTCAATAAATGCTGAAGCGTGAGACATCCAGGTCTCCTGAAACTTCTTCACTCACGAGTTAAACAGCTTCCAGATTTCCATCACAGTAGCTACTCCTGCTCAACCCAATGAAACAGCAATTATGTGAAAATAACTTACTACTCTCACTAAGCAATATTTCCATCCATAGTCCATAAAAGTCATTATCAGAAATGTAATAACTCAGTTTTGTTTGTTCTTGTGATTGTGTTATTGGGGACAAGTAAAGAGACAAAGATTACTTTTCCTTACCTCAGTAAGAGAGGATTGCAACTAGCTAGAAAAAAATGAATCAACATATACTGCAGGGAATGTATGTGTCTTTTTTGATATTTTAACTCAAACTTGATTTAGAAAGGCTATTAATAGTAATAACTTGTATCAAACTTTTTGATCGAGAAATATGAACATGTGTATTTATTTGCATTAATGTAGACATTTGAAATGAATCAGTATACTATTACTGCACCATGCTCTTGAAAATCAAAGACAAAAACTACCATGCTTAGATTCACAAGGCAACTTCTCAACTGCTGGTGTCATGAGGAGGAAGGTTCACAGATGAGAAAAGGTTGAGAAACCCTGGCACAGAGCAAGTCTTTGACACACTATAGGGTGACTGCTACAATCAAATTCCACCTGTTTGTCGTCTTATATGCATTTCTCCTCAGTCCCTACTCTTATTTGGCTCTCCTTAAAGCCTCTGAGCAAAATGTCAACTTATTACATTTCTACGTTACATGCTGGGAACATTGCAGTGATTTCCTCCTACGCTTCTTTAGGGAGGCTTCAGTCCTCCAGCTGGGAGAGGAAGGCATTCTGAGAAGTGAAAATGTTCCAGCAACGTGAAATATTGCTTTAAGCCTCAGAGAAAGAAAAAGTGACAGGCAAAAAGTAGCACTGGGCCGCTGTGTATGCTGGTATCTACATGAAAAGCAGTGGAAATAAAGAGCTCCCAGTGGCTCGGCAAAAAATTAAACAAAAGATGGTGAGGAGCTGTTAGCTGCAAAACAATGTGTGACTTTTTATTTTCCAAGTGCTGAAAAAAAAGAAGCAGAACACACAACGCAAGTTTGGTATAGTAGCTACTCTGTTGCAACACACTTCCAGCTTGGAGCTCGTCCTCTGCAGCATCAAAAGAGATACGCCATATTGCTTTAGTTATGTACATTGCAGAACTATGAGTATAATTTTAGTTATGATAGGTTAATAGATATGTTGTTTAAGCAAAACTGAAGGCCTATGGAATGTTATATCAATAAAGGTTGAAAACAGGCTTTTGTATCTTTAAATCATAGTTTTATAGACTTGTACATTTTGTTTTCTGCCTGCAAACTCCGTTTTGCAAGCCTGTGCATTCAGACACAGGCTTGCTATCTCACTTTCACAATCTGGGCACCAAAAATACTTACACAACACGCTCACGGACTATTGTTATGTTTACTGCATGGTAATGTTTTGTACACATGCAGGGTGTCCTCTGCGACCACCAGTAAAACAATATACATTAAAAAGAAAATTTTAAAAATGGTTAGAATTTTTTTATAATAATAAAGTTTATTGTAAGTATTCTGTTGACTTACTGGTGGTTGCGAAGGCCTTGAGATCAGGGTTGACAGTCTGTGTTGTGCATAGCAATTCCAAAGACACTGATTGGTCAGAAGCTTCTTTCTTTCTGGGTTCTTCTTTCTTTTTCAACACCTTGTGTACAAAACATTACCACGCAGTAAACCTGTCAATAGTCTGTGAGCGTGTAGTGTAAGTATTTTTGGCACAGAAATCAAAAGGGAGTGTGCAGGCAGAAAACAAAATGTACAAGTCTATAAAACTAAGCTTACAGATACAAATGTCAGTGTACAATTTTGCAAGACTATGGTTACAGATACAAAAGCCTGTTTTCATGTAAACCTTCTTGAATGATATAATATTCTATAAAGGCTGTCAGTTATGAGTATACCATAAACCTACTTAATTACATTTCTATTACAGTTTTTAAAAAGTACAAGGGAAAAAGTAAGCTTTTGATGGCGACCATATGACTATTTAAGACAACATGTGGTTGTGGCCATGACGGTAGAGTGCAACTATGTTCTTGGGATCTTTGTGGATCGGCCGGCTTGGAGCTCAGAGCTGGTGCCTCAGTAGACAATGATATCAGAGTATGGAGAGATGAGATCTGGAGCACACAGTTATAGGTAAAGCTTTTTAATAAGGTGCTGCAGGTAGTGCTTGAACAAACTGCTTGTCATATCAGAGTAAAAGCTGAGTAACATTGGACTCCAGATGCCATCCCTGTAATGTAATGAAAACAATCCAGGTTTCTGCATATGACTGGTGGTATCAAGATTTCTCTAAAACATGTTCACAAGTACCCCGACAGTTTACCTTCCTGCCTGCCCCTCTCAGCTGACCAGAGCAGCAGGAGTGCACACACAAAAACTTTGATAATTGTACCATGTTGTTCTCTTCCTCACCAACTCAACTAAATCCAGTAGAACAGGGAATAGAGGCTGTTTGGTGTGTGTGTGTGTGTGTGTGTGTGTGTGTGTGGAATGTAGTTCCCCCTTGTGCTCTCAGAGGCTGGTAATTGGATAGATAGAGAGATTGCTGACACATGACTTGTTCTAGCTGGGAGGGCTGGCTCCTGCCTTTCTTTCATTCCTTCATTTCACTCATGTCCACTGGGCAGAGGAGCAGAGACTGGAGAACAAAGGCTGCTCAGTTTCTAGCAGCTCCCACTTTACCAGCCTCGGACTAAATTGGCTTTCAGTTCGCTCGGCTCCAAACGCTGGCAGAACCCACAATTCCCATAATAGTGATGCGGCCTTTATCCTCATCATTTCTTCACTGGATATGACAAGCTGTTCTGTCAAATAAAAATTCTGCTTCTTTTCCCTTTAATTTAAATAAAAATATTCTCTCAGAGTTAGAAAGTCTTGTACTCCTTTTTGACAAAGTAGTTCCAGGTAGTAAGGAGCTACAGGAACTAAACTAGGAACTTTGTGCACTCCTGTTTGCTTTTCCACCTGATCAGAAGAAACAATATTCCAGATTTGCCTCAAGGGGCTTTAAACATGCATGCTAAATATCTGATGTTAGCAAACATGTAGTGACGGACAAGGAGACAAAACTCCAGAGCGCCTGTTTCCAAACTAGACAACCTGCTGAGTGTTTTCTGCTTTAGTTTAGAACTGCACTGAAACAGTACTTTTTTTTGTTAGGAAGCCGACTGTGTAACTTTTTAACATCGACAAACATTACAAGAACTGTCAGTCCCTCATCCTAACATTGCTACCAGTGGAACCCAGAGCTTGTTATAGCCGTGTGAGGTCTGCGTTTGACCAGTGAGCGACATTCTGCACAGCAAACACAGCCCAGATAGTTCCAAGCAATTGGAAAGCAACAACTCTCTGTACCTCCATTCAAACTGCTGGCTTTTCAGATTTTTTTTTGTCACTGGATATCATCTTAAAATATGAAAAAATATGACTTTGCTACGAGCTGATTGGCTGTTGCAACAGGTGACCTGCCTTATTTCCTAAAACCAGCCGCTGGCGAGACGGGCCAGTCAAATAGTTTATAAAGATGCTATTAACATTAATTAATATATTAATAAGCATTAACTAACAGTTAATTAATACACTAAGCATTAAGTAATTGTTAACAAATGTCTCTTGTTAACATTTATTAAGGGTTTACATGTTAATTAAAGGTACTAACTAATATTAGTAAATGGTTAATAAAGATATTAATTAACATGTATGTCATGCAGTTCACTGCTAAGCCATTACATTAAGAGAAAACTGTTTTTATAAATGTTTATTAAAGAGTAATAATTGTCCACTTACATGTCTATCCTCCAACTTATGACTTATTTTTGGTAACCGTTGAGATCAGTGGGCACACTCCATGGTCTTCATGTAGAGGTTTGCTTGTTCCTTTGTCTTCATGTAGACATTCCTTAACTTAACTTATAGCCTAACCTATAAATTATTGTGCATGTTATATAAGCATTGGTTAACCATAATTAACCATTTATTAATGCTCTTTGTGACCCTTATTGTACATTTGAAAACATGCATTCCTTAAGTAACACTTCATAAATGCATAAGGATGCTGAGTAAACATTACTTAACCATAATTATGGCGCTATAATTAACAGCCAAAAAAGTGAAAACTTTGAAAGACTGGCCCCCCCACACCGTGAGTCCGACTGATTTGAAATTTGACACACATCTACAACTAGAAGAAGTATTTCTGTGTTTCAGAAGCTCAGACAATCATTTCTTAGGTGAGTATCAGAAAGTTTAAGGTGGAAGAAAGTTGCAGATATTCTCTCTCCCTCTCTCTGTCACTCTGTCTCAGAATGAGTCACCATCCAGGCTGTAACACACAGCAGATGATATCCCACACAGCCTGCTGGGAATCACTTACGAGTTAAATGCATGTCTTTGCCATATGCCCTTCTCTCTCCTTCCACCCCCGCAGTACTTGACTCGACCCCTATTCCACTCTTCTTCACCTCCCTTTTACATCTCTATCCCACTGTCTATTACTCCTCTCATACTCATATCTATTCCAATCTACTTTCTTTCTGATACTCCACTGTTCTCCCTCTCCGTACCTCTGCCTCCTCATTCCTCGAGTCTCTTCCTCTACGTCTGATGCCATTACATATTGAGACATTTAGCTCATGTTCTTATTCAGTGGAGTGGCAATGCAAAAATGATCACCAACCATTTTCAGTGTCTATCTGCAATTTTTCCATCCGCCCTCCGGATTCATCCATCTCTCTTTCCTTCATCCTTTTACTCATCCCTCTCTCTCTGCCCTCTCACAACCCCCCCGTCTCTCCCTCTCAGTCTGATTCATGGTGTCAGTGTCTGTCTCTCTCCTCTGCAGCCTAGAGGCAAACATCACACATTTTCCACTCTCCCTCCCTCCACCATCCTTTCTTACCGCTCTCTGCCTCACTTGATCCTGTTTCCTCTGGTGTAGTAAATATGAAATGAAATGAAATATTTATAATCTGCTACTACATGTTGCATTTACAGAGATGTCTTACATTGTGTTGACCTGTATTTGTGTTTGTTGTGTTCTTCCATTATATTAGGAAGACAAAGAATTAGGGAGACAAATGTAATAAACAAAATCCATAATGCTGCTGGATACAAATGACTGCAATATATTGTGTCAGGTTGTGTTACCTGAGGTAAAGAACAGAATTAGGAATATAACTGATTGAAAGGACACATCTAACAACTAATTAACTAACTAATGAAAAATAAACATGTGATTCACATTTGGATAAAATGTCTTAAATATTTAAAGTCCCCCTCCACTCAAGAATCTGTTTTTCTTCTTGTTCCTCCAGTTGAATGTTTGAGCTTCACTGTACAGAATGATGTCTGTGCGGAGTTTGACACTAGAAGGATGTTTTCACATTCATCTGCTGAAAGTGGAAAGTTTCTAAATCTGATTTTCAGGGGCGGGCCTACGAGCAGGATTTGTGACATCACAAATAGTTTGGAAGCCAATCCTGGTCCAATATTCACCTTATACAAGTGTGATGTGGAAATGTGAAGCCTCCAGCGCACATACACTGAGAATGGACTTTACAGTGAAGCAGGAAACAGCTGTTGTCCAGCAGTTCAACTTATATTTATAGATTCTGGATTTTTAATGAAGCAGAAGGAGGAGATGTGATTTCAAAGATTTTAACAAGATAACTGAACTGTTTTTGTGAAATGAACATATCAGATACAAATTATTATTCAAAGAGAGCAGAGAGAGCAATTTATAGACATGTTAAAACAAGTTAATTTTATCTATGGAAACCATAAACCTTTGTATTCGTGTACATCCCAGGGCTCATTTTTGGCAACCCTGTCTCCTAGAAATTACATTGATATACTACTAACTGTACACCTTTTATGCAATAATGTAAATTCTATAATATAGTATTTTTTATATAGAGTTAATGTTATTGTGCTATCTTTAGTCTCAATTCTCAGTTTTCTTATTTAATTCTATTTTATCTTTTCATCTACCTATCTACGAACTTGCAACAGTAAAAGTACATGCACTCAATTAACATGTTAATTATGGTACTAACTAATATTAGTAAATGGTTGATAAAAATATTAATGAACATTTATGTTATGAAGTTCGCAGCTAAGCCATTTCATTATGAGAAAACTGTTTTTATAAATGTTATTCCTTAACTTATAGCCTAACCTATAAATTATTGTGCATAATGCCAGTTCAGACCAAAGATTCACGATGAGACAAAACCGTTTTAGAATGCTGCAGCGGTGTGAACTGACCCGTCTCAGCTCAACTCAAGCCGGCTCTTGGCGTCGCCTGCAACTCAGCTTGTCAAGTCTCCAGCGGCTGGTTTTAGAACGTACGGTCACCTGTGTCCACAGCCAATCAGCTCATAGCAAAGTCAGCTAGTAATCTCGACCCGCTTGTTTTTTTATGTTTTCGCCATTTCATCAATACTAGAAATGCAACTGTAGCAATTAACTCACTATCACTATCCTCATTTATATTTTAAGATTCTATAAATTATATTCAGCCACAAAAAAAGCCTGAAAAGGCAGCACTTAGAACGGAAGTACAGAGAGCCGCTGCTATGGAAACGATACACCGTCTTGTCTAGTTGCATTGGCGTAAACTGAACGTTCAGAACGTTGCAGCCCGGCACATTGCAAGTAGCTGCAAGTCTCTTATGAATCTTTGGTCTGAACTGGGCTTAATGAACGTATCTGCCAAGTTGCAATATGTTCATATCAACGTGATTAATGTTTTGATGGTTAAGCTTAGGCACTTAAAACACTCAGTTAAGGTTAGGTATGACTGGCATCTTGGTTAGATGTAAAAAAAAAAAAAAGAAAACAGAAAACAGAAATCACAGTCTTTCCATAATCTTAACCAAAGTGTTTCCTAAACCACATGCAAGAATCAATATGTGAACCCTGGTCTCAAAGTCCTGCACTTTGTACACCCACCCTCCATTGCACTACATGAATTCCTCCAAAACACTTTGCCTCTGAACATAATCCAGTAAATAATTATGTTACCCTCAAAACGTATTTTCCAAAACAAATTAGTAGTATACAAACATAATTTCTCGGAGGCAGGGTTTTGGACAATACAAAATAAAGATGTACTGTATAACTTAAGCGACAGGAAATCCTCATCAGGGAGGATGCAGCTTGACAGAAAGGATAATTGTTGAAAGGCATTACATTAAATATGTTACTAACAAGCAACAATTAAAGTTCAAATTTGGAATTGAACATCCTTACAGTCATGAAATTTTGATTCAAGTGTTTCTAAATCCTGATTGGTGCAGAGAAGTACATGCCATCACCTTTCCATCTAACCATCTGACCATCTAAATACAAAGATAAACAGTACATACTGAGATGAAGAGTATTTTCTAAGATTTATGTCAGCCATCTTCCCAACATACCATGAAAGCAGCATTACACAGACACTACACACAAGATCAAGGCTTCAAATATTGCTCAAAGCCTTTGTCACATAAAGTATCCTCGCCTTTCCTTCTCCAACCTTTCCTGTCACTATTAACTACTTTTAATTGACATGTGAAGCAGAAATGCCATAAATATAATCTTTGGGAAAGTAAATAGTTTCTCTTCTTTTGAAAGCAAACAGCCAAAAGGCTGACGGCAAGCATTAATCACACAGATGAGACTCAGAGGTTCAAAATTACTCATGTTGTCTCTAGGACTTGGCCACTTTATTTCATAAATCTCTTCCTCCCTCTAACACACACACACACACACACACACACACACACACACACACACACACACAGAGACCATGGCATGGGATCAATTGTATTTTTATTTTTATTCCAAATCAATAAATGAAAAAAGGCTGCAAACTGCTGTCCCAATATGAACCCCTATGACAATCGTAGATAAAAACACAAAGACACACACACACACACAAACAGGCCCCAGTTGTGTATCCTGGCACACCCACTATATCCAATTAGTGTCAGTATCTGCTTTGGTCTGACTTCAGTACAACAAGGACCTCTGCTGTTGCAGTCCTATTGGTCCCACTGAGCTAGACAAAATCCATCAATTTACCAACTTTATTGAATCCATTTTGAAATGTCTCCCTCTGTCTCTCTTGCTCTCAATCAATTCCTTTCATGTTTGAACAGTTGAGGGGCTTTAGACTTTTTTTGTTAAGATATTCTAGATGAGTCTTTAGTGCCATAAAAAGGTCACGGTCCTTCTACTTTTGAGCTGCCAGATGAAAATAGTGCAAGATGTTATTATCGAATCTCAGTCCCTGGGTGAGAGAGAACATCGCTTTGGCTCTGCACGTGACCTGAGCAGGGAAAAGGAAGAAAAATGAGTTTCAGAAAATGATTCAGCAGCAAGTTTTCCAAAGTTTACACAGATTCTTTTTTTTTTAAACAAAGATTCTTTTTTTGGGGTATTTCTGCTTTATTGTGATTGTGATAGCTGGAGAGAGACAGGAAAGCCTTGATACATGGTACGCGCTCTACCAGGTGAGCTACCGGGGCATCCCCAGTTTACACCGATTCTTAAATTTACCCCGTACTGAATGATGTAATAGCAAAAGTAGCCAATCAGTGTTTTCCCAAGGTGCTCATATATTGATACATTTTACACACTGTATTGAAATTCCTTGGTGGGTCAGCCATGAAAGCCAAGCCTATTTATGGTGGGGGTTTGGCTAAGCCAGGGTTGTGCCTGGTCACAGATTCTTGACAGAATCTCTTGATGGGTGGGGACTGTCCAGTAGGATTTTATCTGTGCTTTATGCAGATGATGTAGTTCTGTTGTTCTTTATCGGGCCATGACCACCAGTGTGCACTGCAGCTCAGTGTGAAGCAGTTCACCTCCAAGTCTGAACCCAAGGTACTTTGGAACACAGTGAATTGCCCTTTTCAGATTGCTTCCTCAAGTGAAAGAGTTCAAGTATCTCTTGTTCATCAGTGAGGGTAAGATGGCGCATGAGATCAATAGGTGGTGTAGCATAGAGAATCAAGTGGCCATGGTTGTAAGGGAGACCTGAATCTGAAGGTGAAGCTATCAATTAACCAGTCAATTTATTTTCCAATTCCCACCTGTGGTCATGAGGTTTGGGTGGCCAAAAGACCTAAAGATTGCGGATATAAGCAGCCGACATGAGTTTCCTTCCGAGGGTGGCTGGGCCTACCCTTAGGGACAGACATCCTGAAGGAGCCAACAGAACTGGATGGCTCCCTGCAGAGATATTCCAGGCATGTTCAACTTGGAGGAGCCCTGTGGCAGGCACAGAAAGATCTGGAGGGATCATGTATTCCATCTGGCCTAGGAAGACCTTGGGAAGACATGGGCGAAGAGAGGGACATCTGGACCACCCTGCTTACCCAGGTTTGGGTTGCTATAGATGGATGGATATTGTGTACTGCATGCAACATTTTGCGCTGAAACTGACTTTAATGACAGATATAAATATACAAATATCTGCGTTTTAAAATGTATTTCATTTACACTTAGAGATATCTGTGCATTTTTGCACATTTTGGAAGATATTAGCTTCCACAACATAAGTGAAGAAATTCAGCATCTGTGTTTTTATCCTAGAGACAGTTATTTGACAAAAAATCTAAAATCAGGGTCCACTTTCAGAGCTTTCAACTGCGTATTCTTGTCTTCCTCAGTGGATAGTTTTCTCCATTGTCATGGAGATAGCTCAGTTGTCATCATGTACATCCCAGGCATCCCACTGGAACTTCCTTTATGTGGCTGGGCTGTTGGAACATCAAGACAGTTTTCAAGTCACAAGATGTCAGCTCTTACCATAAACCATTTAACACCACAGGATCTTTAATAAACACCCTAAAGACAGGCCCCCTCCAGAGAGGTAAACTGGAGTGGTGTATAATATCACATGTAGCCAGGACCCTGGACAAGAAACTGAATGAACATCAAAAACAGACCAGCAGCAGCTGTCTGAAGACCAGACCAAATGAGTCATGGCATTTACTGGGAAAGGGTCAAAGTCATTCACCAGGAGCCAGTGGACGGACAGAGGAAGATCAAGGAGGGCATTCACATCTGACGCCAGAGACCATCTTTGAACAGAGACAGGTGTTACAACCACCCATTATCACAGGAAGTTCCATACTTAGGTTGTGTGATGACAGCTGAGCAAACTCCCTCCACTGAGAAAGACCAGAAGATGAGATTGAAAGCTCGGGAAAAAAGTAATGGACCTTGAGTTAAGTTTTATTTTTTTCTTGTCAAAACAAGTTTAGAAGTTTGTGATTGTGGCTTGAGAACTTTTTTTTTTTTGTAGTTTGCGTGGAATATCTTGATTTCAGTCCAATAATAAAAACACCCATACACAACAACAATCTCTCATTTAGAATTGTAGAAGTTTAACTTCCAGAGTTACAGTAGGACATGCTAAAAGGGCTTTGCAAACGAAAGATCCCTATACAGTCACTGCAAGGTCTCATATCCGGCCCCCTGCTGTGTTGCTGTCAGCGTCTGTCTCTCCTTTGTTTCCACTTGTCAGCTCTCGGGAGAAAACCAGAGGGAAACAGATTCAGGATGGAGGAGACAAGTGAAACTGAGTGCAGTCTGTCCAAGCTAAAGATATCTCTGCGTCAGTCTCCTCCTCCCTCTCACTGTCACTTTTACTTTCTATCTCTGTCTCTCTTACTTTGTCTCCCCTTTGTGTCTTAAACTGCGTAAAGTTTAGCTCATGCAAAAGTTTCAGTTTAAACAAAAGTCAGAGAGGACAGATGATGATGACAGCATATTCTGAATATTTGGGGGAAAAGAATAATGTTCTGGCATGAAGACACTGAATACTGGCACCAAATATGATTTTAAAACCAGCACTAAATGCGTTGATGCAGGGATGAATCATCCTACCTCATGTCTTTGTAAGCTGAAATCTTATTAGTGCACAAGCTGCAGAACTTTAGGCTATTTTAATGTCCCTAAACACAACCTAAAGTATTTTAGTGTTATAACCAGTAGAATATGAAATATTGTCCAAATGCTTCACAGTAAATCAAGCAAGTGGTTAAAGTGCTCTGTGTGCGCCAATGTGTGTGTGTGACTTTTCCACTAGCGCCACCATGAGGTTCACATTTGTGGTTTCAAGTGAAATGTCGTCAAACATCTATTGGATTAATGTTGCCCTCAAGATGAATTGTAATTACTTTAGACCTCACTTAACATTTCTTCTAATGCCTTGATGAGGCCAAAATTTCAGTGTTTCCATTACTTATGATTATGGCCAGATACTTGCAAAACTAATGATATTCCCATGAGCCTCAGCTGTATTTTGTCTTTAGTGTTAACACGCATGTTAACACCTTAAACAGAGATGGTGATCAGAAACATTACACCTCCTTAGCGTCAGTATGTTAGTTGTCACTTGAGCATTTTAGCATGCTGTTGTTAGCATTTAGCTCAAAGCACTACTGTGTCTGAGTACAGTCTCCCAGAGCCGCTAGCATGGCTGTAGACTCTCAGTCTTGTTTACTGTTTTTCTATACACAAAAGGAAAATGAAAGAACTACAAATTGTGGTTTTACAGCGAGTTACGTGATATTTCTCTTTTTTAGCGACCAGTGGCCGGGCACAGGGACTTCCTGGAGTCTCAACTGTTTGCCAGGCAACCTTACAGTGACAACAAGACTTGGCTAAGCTAATCGCCTCCTGGCTCTAGCTCTCAGACATGAGAGGGGTATTGATCTTCCCATCTAACTCTGCATGGAAATGGATAGTGTATTCCCCAAAATGTCGAGCTATTTATTCCACTGATGCATGTTTTTATTGAGCTAGTACATGTTGCCCTATATACATACAGATACAAGAGCAGCATTTTATTTCTTAGAAAATGTTGTATGCCAGCAGTTATCAAACATAGAAGTAGACAACTAGTGTTAAGCCAGTCCCAGAAGCTAAAGCACTCCCACTGTTCACTCCCCATGTTCCCTCCTTCTTCCTTGTTTCAATTATAGAAAGAGGTCAAATTTAAATCGAAGTGTAAAAAAAATATATATAAAAACGAAATTTAATGTTTTTTTCTCTCACTTGAAACCATGTAAGGAGTGCAGGCTTGCACTCGTTAGACCAGATGAACTCATTACTGAAATCAGCAGGTTGTTAACATGCCTGCAGACAGAGCAGCTTTAAAGCATATTCCATATAAAGAGAAACACAGCTACAATATAATATCTTCAGGATGTTTCGGCAAAGGACAGAGGCCAGGCCAGAGGACAGAGTTTTCTTCTGCTTGTGATCCATCTTCTTTTCCTTTGGTAAGTCTAAGTTTGGGGAGAGCTGGGTCCCTGTCTAAGAAGCTGTTATTTAAAATGTGTGATACTCTGAGTTTAGTGGTATAATTGAGAATGTGGTTTAGGGAACATCCAGTATCTATACGAGTTCCAGGGGGTCCATCCCAGAAATGAGGAATACTTTAATTTAATGATAATTTAATTCAGCAGTTATTATCACCGTGTCCCACGTTACACCATGCATACACTACAGACAGTTATATAGTTCATTACAAATCAACAACCCTCCCATATGGCATCCCTGGGACAAAATGTAGTGAGGTCTGCAGCTTAACGTGGGTCTGTTTGGAGGTCGGTGACATAAAAAAGTTTGACGACTTGAAGTTCAAAGGAGTAATTTCAAAATAAAACAATATCATAAAGCTGATAAATTCGGCAAACTGCATGAATTTTAATTAGCCTATATTACATCCAGAAGTGACCCATAGTCAACCATTTAATTCACTTTACTTTAAAAGGAAACACTGCCAGTGTGTCTGTGAATTGCACAGCTGACCATTTGTTAAACCCCTCCACAGAACAGCAATTGCCCAATCATAGCTTAGCAACCATGATTGGCACAGTGCATTACAGAAGTACCCTGGCATTACTTCCAAAGCCGTTAGCCAGCTATGGTATTATGTGGAATTTTACATCAGAAAAATCCTCATTCGCGATCGGAACATCCACTGTGTGGGAGCCAAGATGCTACTATATCAGAGTTTCGAGAATAACGATAGCGGCTCTGTTCTGCTCTTTATTTGGTTTTGTGGCAGCAAAACATGTTACACAAGCCTTCAGAAACTCCTGTTGGTTCGTCTGGACTAGCTTTTAGGGCTGACTAACTGAATATCTGATGTGGTGTATGATACATAAATGTCTCCCACACTTTGTCAAACGTAATTTTCAGGAAAAAAATCATCTTATATTCAGGCCAGTATGGTATCTTGACAATGCCATCTTGACCATGTGGCACTGCATTATATTCCACACTCATGCGTGTGTCTCAACCCATAGAGGTACGTGTCTGATTAGTAACTGATTCATATATTACTCGTACCCAACCTTTTAAACACAGTCTCTTAGCACAACCTCGCATATGAAGCCACCAATTGCATATTTAAGACCCTCTTACAGGGTACCCGTTTTAAAACGAGTCAGAAACACTAATAAGTCAGCTCAAGACAGCGTTTTCAACCAACTTACAGAGATAGCTAGCTAGCTAAAGCTATCAGCTGATATAATCTGCTAATAACAGTAATTTCAGCTGACAAAATAAAAGTAGTAAGTAAAATGAAGACCCCTTTTTTTCTAAATTACTAGAAATTTCGAGTGGTAAATCTGCCACAGTTATCACTGTGAATTTATTATGCAAGATTGGAGAGCTTGACAGGCGTAGCAGCATAAACTAGAAGGGGCAGGGCTCAGCGAGGTGTCAGTTTTCAACTTTTAACCCCATCATTTAGCTAAATTTGTCTTTACCACAAATTTGACTTAGAATATGTGGGATTTTTATAAGCCTAACTACTGGTAAATCAAATGAAAGGTATGTAGCGAAAATATATTTTGTTGATTCCTGAGTAAAATCCTTACACATCACTGTGATTAAAGGCCTCCTCTGGACAGGTGTGATACATATATACTAGCTGTAGTCAAGAGGGAACGTCTGTTATTGATGACACTTGACTGGCTTTAATACACCTTTGTAGCATTCTTTACACTCTTCTGCTTTTATTTATTCTTTGTACATTAAAAGGAGGAACAGAGAGAAGAGGAATAGAGGAAGATGAAAAATTAAACAGCAGCCTATTTTAAAATCAAAGCTGATATTTAAATGGCAGACTATTTCAAAACCAATCTGCGTCTCCTCCCTTCAATCAGCCTCAATTAGAGATTAAAAGCATCGCGCGGGTATAAAGCCCAAAGGAAAGATAAAAGAAAGAAAAGGAAAAGAGGAAAATGAAGTAAGAGCGGAAGTAATTTAATAAGGAAGGAATGAAGGAAGGATGGATCTCTTGATGAAAAAAGACCAAATGCCAAAAATAAAGGAATGCACTGAGGGACGATGGATTCCTGTCCATCCAATTTAATTTGAAGGGTATAATCAAGTCTTCAATGTGGGACTACTAGTCTGGTTTGTGTATGGTTCCTTAGAGACACAAAACATGCCTTCATTACCATTATAGTCAATCAGTCTGTGTGTGTGTGAGAGTAAGAGAGAATTGTATGATGTTAATATGGCTCCCTAGAAAGTGCAGTCTTTCTCATGTCACCACAAAAAACTCTAACCATTGTGAGTGCATCTGTGTGCAGCAGAACTGATTTTGATTGCGGAGTTAGTAATCTCCATCTGAGCTTGGTCAGATGCAGCCCAAGCCAAGAGGTTCAGTGCAGTTTGGGCTCCACTTTATTCCACTTTAATTATTCCATCTGGTGTGATTGGTTCAGCCTTCACTGCCACAGTGAAAACCAAATAGTTTTACATCCACCAAGGCAACACAACACGTTGTCTACCTTCTGACACTTTTATGAGGGGCAGATAAGTTTGTCATTCAGTGATTTATATTGTATTCTTTGGACACATGAATCAGACTGTGCTGACATTTCAGCCACCCACAGCTTTTTATAAATAATACATATGAAATAATTTGGCAGCAGTGGGCTCTCACAGGGCCAATTTGGGTTCCACACCTTTTGGCCTTTTTTGGCCGATTTTTTGATCAGATACAAGTTCTCATTCACAGCACCTTTATAACACATGACCAATCACTTTAAAGCTGCACTTGTCAATATTTTTATATTAACAAAAGATCAAATGACTATGTAATGTAAAAGGGGTTGCTGCTAGTGACAGACCCACAGATATTTATCATCAGACTCTGCAGTTCCATTCAGCTGTATGTAGCTTTTCAGCTTTTTTTTTTCGTTTTATGATCTGCAACTTTAATGTTTTGGTTCATGCACCCATCAACCCTGTTTAGAAACAGCTGTTTCCAGCACCAAATAGCAGGCAGATAAAGTTAGCAAAGTTAGCAACTATCTGGTGAACATAGTGGGGCATTTAGCAGCTAAAGAGCCAAATATTTCCCTCAGGAGTTGGTGGAGACCAAAAACAGAGCTAAAAGAGAGTGAATATTTGGACATGTTTGCTAACACATTTGCCATGACAACTTTAAGGTGATAATTTCACTAAATGATTGCTGCTTTAACTGTGATTTATATTATCATTCATTATCTGCCAGTGCATCTTTCTGTCTGTCATTATGTTCAATTCAACAGGGGCGGTGAAAAAAGAACCTTTTTAACACCTTTTTAACGTCATTGTTGTCCATGAATGCTAATAGAAACAAGTACAATAATGATGATACATTCATCAAACTCAATGGTGTCAAGGCATTTTCTGTGTTTCTCAGGATATGAACAATTTAAAATTGATTTTTTTAATTTTAAAATATTGTGGCTTTAAGCCATGGTTCCCCTGCATACAGAGATTATAACTAAAAAAGAGTCACTACAATAAAGTGGTGTGATCCATTAAGCTGACAATATTGCTCAAGTTACCACAGAGTGTGTGTGTTTTACATGATTAACTTAAGAGAGAAGCATTTAATCAATCTCAGCTTGCTTTGCTGACACTCTACCTGCACAACTCTAATCCTCTCCATCTACAGAGTTGCCATACCTCCATGAATCATCACATTTGAATTTGATCTCACTCTGCTGTCTCTCAGCAGCCTTGGAGAGTTATCCAAGATGTCGTAGTTTTCAGTGTGTGTTCCAAAAAACCAACCAGGCACCGTGTGTGTTGCATCTACCTCTACCCTACCAGAAAAATAAAAAGGTGTGAATGCCAGTCGTTAAACGTGTGTGATGTCCATTCTTTCTGCAGTCTGTTCAGTTGTGTTGTCAGTGGAATTCAAAGACACGTTGTAGACAGTCAGTGGTTTGCTGTGAGCGTGGAGTCTGGCAGATAACATGACGCCTCAACAATCCCCCTCATGTCAGGCTGTTATCCACAACTAACAGTTGTCTATCCTTTCCTCCACCCACACTCCTTCCTCTTCCTGTACACACACACACACACACACACACACGCCCAGCAATCAAGGATGAATCAATCACGTTAGGCTGTAATTCAAACATCATCTTTGTTTGATTGCTGTTCTTTCACTTTCAGTGACTTTCGCTTCCAATCACTCTCTCTCCCCTTCTCCTTCTCTGGAGAACTGGTGCTGCCTTCATGCCCAGTAAACACACATGATCGACCAAACAAAGTGCTAAATATGATCTGGAAGAATCCAAATGTGTGTTAATGACAGCCGTACTGAAATGTGACATTTAGAGGGTAGGGACTGTGGACGCCATGTCAGTAGCTGATGGCAAAAGATGTGCACTATACAACAACACAGAGGTGGGACAAAGTCATTATTTTGCAATTCACAATTAAAGCTGGGGTAGGTAAAATCTGTGCAACCTGTGCAAAACCTTCCACCTCTCTCTCTGCTGCCTCGTATCACTCCACTAAGCCCCTTCAACCAAACCCACAACTTCCACCAGCAGCAGAAAGAGTCGGTGGCCCTGCGAAACCTCATGCCTCGTAGGGCTCGCTCTCCACGGCGTGAGCTTCACCGAGACCCCGGTCCCTCTTGCCGCGACTTGTCTTCTCAAAGACGCCCCTCCAGCACTTCGCGGCCGCAGAGCAGAGCACCCCAGGCTTCAGAGGCAGCTGTGACACCTTACAGCAGCGGGATAAGAGGCTAGTACATCACACACACCACTGTCCCCTCTCCAAAGTTATTCCCCACTGTTTGTCATCATGCCTCTTTGCCACTCGTCGATACGAGCGCCATGCCATCGAACATAATGAAGCCGAAGCTCCGTGTTGTTTTATACTATACGCTGCTGTAGGCAAAGGAGGTATTGGAAATGTATCACGAGTTGCAGGATTTTCTGCCATTGAATCAGGTTTTCACCATCTGAAGGGACGTGTGCGCACATCTGCATTTGTAGAACAGCCAATAGGAACGCGCTCTCTCTCTCTGAAATGACCGGTGATTGGCCAAAGTCTCCTGTCACAGGCTAGATCTTCTAAAGCCTGAAAACAGAGCCAAGAGGAGGGGCAGAAGTATAAGTTTTCTCTCAGACCACTTGAATTACAATATGCTGCACGGTTATTATGGCATTTTTGCCCAATGACACCAAAAGAATACTGCCTACCCCACCTTTAAGTCTTGAGTCTTTACTATGTAAAGTTAGTAGTCCTAAACTTTGTGTTATCAAATATACACCAATCAGCCAGCTGGGAGACCACTGACTGGTCATAATGGAGGAACATTGATTAACTCGTTACAATGGCACCTGTCAGATAGATATGTATATATATATATATATATACATATATAGATACACACACATACAGTATATATATACAGTATACAGTATATGTATATAGTATATGTACAGTATATATAGTATATATGTATACACACATATATGTATATATGTATGTACAGTATGTATGTATTTATATGTATATACAGTATATATATATATATATATAAACACAGTATATGTATATATATATGTGTGTGTATATATATATACACACACATATATATATATAGTATATATATATATATATACTGTATATATATCTGACAGGTGCCATTGTAACGAGATAATCAACGTTCCTCCATTATGACCAGTCAGTGGTCATAATGTTATGGCTGATCGTTGTATATAACAGTTGATTACCTTGAAATATTGGTACGAATGATAGTTCAAGTGGGAGATTAGGAGATCAAGTTACTGAGTTGGTTTCTGAGGCCGCCTTGTCAATAACAAGGCATAGCAAACTTTCAGCTTTACTGCAGTGTTGCTGCTGGCAAGTCTGCTATTGGTGTGTAGATCCTTGAACAAAATGTTATCAAGCAACGGTTTTGTAGCAGCCTTGGTGAACTGAATGGCTGCCAAGTACAAGTTATGGGATTTCAGCAGTATGTTCACAGCTGAGCATCTGAAGGACGGAAGCAAGATAAACTAGTGAGACAGTCTGCTGTGTCCTGCCCATGATGGAAACAGATTGCGTTCTGTGAAAATGAGCAAGGATTATACTTCCCAAGACATTTAATAATCAAGAAGTAGATGTTTTAGTTTGTTGAAAGGCAAAACAAATGATAAGAGATTGTTCATCTTATCAAAAAGTTGGGTTACATTACAGATCTCTTAGGCTTTATGGGAACTTAACGACACACAACTTAACTTGTACATATTGTCAGAGGTTCTGCTTGTTTCCACTGTTCTCCGCTCGGCTTGGGGGCGAGTTCCTGAACCTAAATTTGGGCACAGATCAGGAGGTGGCACTAAATCCAAGGGACTCTCGGGGGAAAGAAATGCAACAGCTCATTTACAACACGACAAACAGTAATTAGCGACACCTGTTATGACCTGGCACCGGCGACGTTTGTCCTTTTAACCAGTGAAAGCGACCGTCAGCACAAAATACAAAGCTGGTACCTGAATGTTTTGTACACTGCTCCTTGCTAGGAAACAGAGAGCAGAAACAAAAGAAAAAACTGATGACAGATGTTAGAGAATCCGTTTTGACAGCCTGGATGAACTCATTTGCACCAAAACGCTCAAATTTTCACTCATATATGCAGTGAAATGCTGCACTGTGGAGGTTGGCTGTTGTAAAGGAGAGCAACAGTCTTAACCGCCCTGACAACATTGTTGTATTAAAGCAGTTTCAACAAAGCGCGCCGCATTAAAGACTGCAAACAAAGCTATTCTGTACTTGATAGAACAGGAAATGAGCAGAGTATGTAAATGACATCCTACTGCGGGTACAATCCTTCCATTAATTTAATGATACTGATGTTTAAAAAAAGTGAAAAAAAACATAAAATCAGTATTAGCACACATACTCTATTGTTGTCAACTGTACTCACCTACCAAACAGCGCATGAATATGACAATGCTGTATCACCATATCAATTACGTGTATCAAATTTGTAAAATGTACTAACAAATAAAACAAGGCAGAACCTAGAACCAAGACCTTATGGGTTCCAGTTATGGGTCGTTAAGTTACTGTGGTGGAAAAGACCTATCTGCAGTCTGTGGGTGGTGTCATTAATTTAGCCTATGCCAACATGGCCTCCAGTGTCCGCTGCTCTAAACACACTCAGCTGAGTGTGATGAATGAAGATCAGCACCTTCAAGTCTGAGACCCAGGTTCTTCTCTTGAAAAAGGTGGATTCCTTAATTGAGGTGAAGAGGAAGCAGTTGACCAATGCTTGGAGCGCAGGTACCAAGAGGACTTTTGTTTGTTGAAGGGATTGCAAGATTGACCACCAGTTAGGTGCATCTGCTGCCGTAATGCAAGCTTTGTATCTATCTGTGGTGATGAATTGAGCTGCAAAGGAAAGCTCTCAATGTACCGCTCAGTCTTTGGTCTCCTATGGAGACTGAGAAGCTCAGTAATTCAGGAGGTCTTTGATGTTGAGCTGCTGCTTTTTACCACTGAGAGCAGCTGGTTCATGGACCTAGTATGGTTGCTTTCTGGCCACAGCCGACTGGGAGAAGACCACAAGGCGGACCTAGAAGGGTTGCGTCCCCCAGTTTGTCTAATGTCTACAATCAACAAGTACCAAATGCAATCGTACATTTTAAATTAAAAAGGGGCAATTTTAAGTCAAAGTAGGTAGTGGGACTACCAGCATCTCTTTATACCCAGAAGAATTTAGTTACTGCTGGATTCGATCCCAGTTGACATTGGGCAAGAGGTGGGGTACACCCTGGACAGGTCACCAGTCAATCACAGGGCTGACACATAGAGACAGACAACCATTCACGCTCACTACGGGCAGTTATGAGTCGTTAATTACCCTAACCTGCATGTCTTTGGATTGTGGGAGGAAGCTGGAGTACCAGTAGAGAACCCAAAACCCTCTTGCTGTGAGGCGACAGTGCTAACAACTGCACCACCAAATATCCAACAGGACAAACATGCAAAAGTTGTGTGAAAGCATATAAATGTAAAGGATAAGTTTACTTTTAGATCAGAAAATTCTACAAGTACACTATTTGTTTTTAGCTTCAGCTGCATCTCCCTCTGTGGATAGTTCTCATCAGTGATAAAAAAGAAAGACAAATACAGTTGAAGAGTTGTTTCTGTCCCTGGTGTCCTGATAACAGGCTGCCCTAGATACAGATCGACAGCCTGGTTATCCCTAGAAACCAGCTGGGCTGATGTCAAATTGGTGGGAACATCACATACAGTATAACTAGGTGGTTCGTAGTTGTCACATAATTGTTAAGAGAGACACACAGAGCTGAAGAAGTGTGTTTCAGATACACACAATTCTTGCGCTACATCCTGCACTATTAAAATGTAGCTGCACATGGATTGTGGGGTACAATGTTGCCTTTGAGTGCTGTGGGAAATAATGTAATTACTAGCTCACTGCATGTGAACAATTAATGGTATTGTCACTTACATTCTGTATGTCCTGACATCAAATCATGCCAGGACAGACAATATGCATGATGATCATCAAGTACATAACAAGATGGTGAATTTATACTTTACTCGGCTGTCATACTGTTGCCACAGATGCTTTCTTGGTTCTTTCTTGGTTGGGCTTGTTATTACGTTCAAAGATTTAATAATCCTTCAAGTTATCTCTTAATCTTTTTTTTCTACTTAGAGCTTGGCAGATAATTTATACTTTTAAATATTTATATTTTTTAGTTTTTATCCAGCAAAACTTTTTCCCTCTGTGGAACTTATAACAGAATTTAGACACATTTAGTTCTGTGAAAGTAAATATATTTACTTTGAATTCTAGTTGAGCATAAGCAAAAAGGCCCTTTATTTGGAAACACCCAAACAAAATGACCCCACACTGAAACATATACTATATACACTCACACTTTGTGACACTTCACTGCTCAGCTCTTATTAACCTTGAGGTTTCAGACTCTACTTTTTCTAGAATCCTTTTGTGGTGGACTTCTCTCTCCTCCCCTGTCTTTGTGTGTATTGTTAATTGATTAAACCTAGTCTCAGACTAAAGAAAATTCAGTAGATATCCAGTGAAAAACATCCCTTGGACCGTGACTACCCTTAATCTAAGAGTGTATGTCACAGTCAACCAACACTGCTCAGTGATACACAGACACACACACACAAGCAGACTAATAATTATAAATGAATACACCTGTACAGCTAAATATTGATGAGCTAACCAATTTACAACTTACACACATATAGACACTGTGGATTATAAAGCATTAGCAAGTAGAAACACAATACACACACACACACAAAACACTGCAATATTGATCATGACAGAGCAGTAATTATTTCTTATCAAACTGGCCTCAAGAAATGAGTACAGACACTTTGTATTGAATGTGCATGTGAATCTGTGAATTATCAGTCTATGCTAGTGATTACATTATTACAAACATACAATATGTTTCATTTTTCAGTTATTCCTGTATAGCCAATATATATATCCAATTTACAGAAAATACGCAATTTGTTATAGCTGATGAGTAAAAATGCAACGGCACACAGCATGTTTGCTGTGCCATGAGGGGTTTTTGTATTAAATTGTACTCTGTACATTATGTCAGGTTACTAACCTGATCAAAATCAATTTCATGAGTTTGCTGTTGAGCAGATGTGTCATCTCTGGGCCAGCGCGCTGCCAGAGCAAATAACCAACTGCGTTGATGTCTCGTGCTGGGTGGGTGTTGTTGTAGATCCCCAGAGGACTGCACTGTTTCTCTAACAGCCAGGAACGTTGTTGACCAGGACCCCAGGAAATAGTTCCTCCCAATAAAAACAATTGTAACAGAACGTCTGTTTTTGCCATGTATTTTCACTGAGCTGCGGTAAGACAGAAAGGCAAGATGCTTACGATCCAGTTAGCAGCTGCCAGTTGCTTGAGATAAAGGCTGCCAAATTAGCTGCAGTGTAAAAATAGTGATTTTAAGGTAGCATACAAAACACCTGGAGCCATTTAAATGAGTGCTACTGAAAGGCAAAGTAATGCAAAGTGACTGGCATGTCCAGATACACTTTGTCAAAATGGTTTACCCTCAAGTGGAAGTTATGTGGGATCATCCCCTAAAGGTATCACAACTTTCATACATGCAAGGTTTTGTGAAACAGAGTACCAAATCTCCTCTATAATTACTGATTTTTTACACACAAACACACTGTCAGAAGCAAGATAGAAATGGAAGAGTAGTTAGAAGATTGTGTGTGTGTGTGTGTGTGTGTGTGTGTGTGTGTGTGTTTGTGTGTGTGTGACAGATAGAGAAGAACAGACAGCAGGAAAATGACAGAGAAAGACAAATGGAAAGATGTAGAGAGAGAGAGAGAGAGACCTCCAAGCTGACTCATACAGGAAGAAGTCACAAGGTTGAAATACACACAAGTGCACTAATCACACTAATGAAGATCCATGTTAATAGAGGCAGATCATTTATCAGGGTTTTTCCTGGTTTTGAACTGCTAATTCAATAGCATGAGAATACACACGCTGTTTGAATAGGCTTTTAAAAGAAGAGAAGATGTGAGTCATACTTGAGTCATAAATTTGAAGATAAGAAAACAAAAAATCTACAAAATCACACACGACACTGCAACTTTAACACTAAGTACTCTGGACTTCACTCAGACTATGGCCTTGTAATTTGATATCCTCCTCAAGTCCAGAGATTAAAAATAATTGTTTTTGGTATAAAAAAATGATGCTTTAATTTGTCTGTCATATACAAGTCTGTCGAAAACGAGACAGGCTTCATCTGAAGTTACACCTGCAACTTTGGAGGTTCACTTAAGCCTTCATTTAGACATGAGTTCTGTAGCTCCTTTCCTTAAGGAAGTTGGTTTGATTAATTCAACACAATTTAGGACTTTCCAGCCATGCTAACAACAAGGACGGTAATGTCGGTCGGTCCACCACGTTGTCCGCTAGCGCCAGAACAATTCAAATTGTTAATTTACTATTACATATATTTACTATTCATCTAATTACTATCAGAATAATAGTGTGCTACTCTAAACTCAAAATGTAGCACTTATACTTGACTTGAGACTTGTAAAAACAATGCCTTAGTTCCACTGTTTGATGTAAAGAGGAGGATTTCTTGTTTTGCTTTTGCAGAAGAGGGTACACTTCATTAATAATTATAGCCTGCTGACCCAGTTTGTGTGTACATTTCTACAAGGATACAACAATAGCCTGTATAAACGTATCTGGAAGGGTTAAGAGACTTTAACATATTTTGTAATCTTTATATAATACCTAGCATCATTATGATATTGAAATAAATATTCTAACTCATAATTTCTCTGTCACAACATATTATATTTATACCTACTGACTTTTATAATTTTTAAACATCATTATTCACTGTATCATATATAAACATACTTGAGAGGTTTTAGCTACTCAAATATTTTCCCATAATAATTTGTGTATTGGTATATCCCCTGTAGCTTCTATTGGAGTTTAATTTGCTAACCCGGTAAAAGGCAAATTTTGCACTCTATTGACAGATATCAGTCATGAAAACACTGTATAACGGATGAAACCACATAGGAACATTCACACTATAATAACATTGTAAATATGGTACCAAGCACTTTTAACTACTCTGTTAACTGCAAATGCAAATTAACCTAAATCCCATCATCCCCACTTTCCCACTTCCACTCCATGAAATGTATGCCCTGAAATTTTTAACATACTGTATTGAAGAGGAGCTTCCAGTTTGAAAATACACCTGTATATCTCAGTATCAACATCCTTGCAGGGGTCCATGAGCCAACCAACATCAGCCCTCACAGTAATCAGATGCGATACCGCTGCATATTCTCCTTTTTTCTGCCCGATAGTCTGAAAATCCCATATCTTACACATACAGTATACAGCGGGAAATGCCGGTGTAGAATGCACTCTCTAGGGGGGCGAGAAGTGAGGAGGGGGAGCTAAGAGCAGAGCTAAGAAAGAGTGAGAAAAACAAAAAACACATGAAAGTAAAATGCTGGGAGAAATGTTGATTCAAAGCAGAGAGAATCCTCTGTGTGGCTTTGCATGGCAAAGTGTTACCCAGTGGTAAACTCACAGTTGTCACATTTCATATGCTTTCAGAGGCTAAAAACAGTAGATCTCACACATAAACACACAAACACTAAACTGATGCTTTAATGTAAAACCATTAACAGTTGTGTGCCAACATTATTGTATTTACACATAAAATGCACTCTAAACATTTAGATGCATGTCAACTTGCTACAAACCATACATGCTGTCACAGACACACACACATATACTGTATGTACACACCCTATGCACACTTCATGCTACACTACACAATGTTCCAGTGACAGAAAGGGACATTTGAGAAGCTACTGGAAACCATGTTGTCATCACTGATAAATCACTTGAAGCAGAGCCTGTATTTACTCTGTGTGTGTGTGTGATCTCTATTACGTGAGTCGGCACATTAAGATATACACAGAACATAAAGTAACATAACAAAATGTATATTCAGGGCCAAAGTGTGGTCAACTGTCAGAAGATTAAAGATCAAAAACTTAAAGGGGCATACCATCATACACACACACACACACACACACACACACACACACACTCTGACACAGACTAAAAAGACACCACATGTACTGATAATAAAAGATATAATGCGACAATGCTGTGTTTGCGTGTTTCACCCGGTGTTGTACTTGTGCTTTTGCCCTAAGTACAGGGTCGATCAATAATACACCAACCGCCCACTGACACACACGCATCCATCAAGCTCTTTCACTTTACAAAAAAGTCCCATGCTACATTAGGCTTATACTCCCTCTGTCTCTCTCCAACTCATTTTAGTTTTGTCCGTCTCTCCCCTTTTGTTTCCACATTTATATTAATTATATATTATCATATTTATACCCGTGAGCAGAAATGAAGTGTCCGTAATGGTAGAGTGTCGTTGACTTAACGATCGCCTTTCCCCCTCAATTACAATTCCGGCTGCTTAAGGAAAAATACATGCTGTCATTTGAATGGTTCTTTCTTCATTATGTTTTTCCCACCTTCTGTCATCCCTCCATCCATTCTTCTTATATTCTTCTGTTTGATTTGGACCCATATGGTTGATGGATTATATTACTGGACTGTTTTATGAGTTTTTCAAAATTGGCTGCAAGCAATTCCCTAAAGCACTGCAATGGTTCACAGGTGTTTTCTATTCTGGCTGATTACACATCTGCTCAGGTTGAAGGTGGACGAAGCAATGCAAACTAAGAAAGTCACACAAGAAAGTGGCACAGTGAAATTCAGTCATGCGTCTTCGCAAAATAGGCCCTGCTAGAGGCTTAGCACAAGGCTAGTTCGTGAACTGAGCTAACAGTTAACGTGCTAGCAAGCCGGGAACATAGTAGCGCTAGACAGTCAGAGTAGGTTTTTTCTCTTTTACTGGGCTGTTTACTCCCCTCTCACATTTGTCCTCAGGATTGTACATCATTTCATTCAAAAAAGAATTTCTGAAGGGAAAAAAAAAAGCTCTGAGCAAGCAAGCTTCAGAGAGGTTTATTTCAAAACAGGAATGCATACGTCAGTAACGTTATAATGAAAGAACATTCACATGTATTCAACTGTGAAGGATTTTACTTATGCTGACACAAATTATAGCAAATTTGCATAAGGTACAAGGTACTTTGTGACCTTGACTTGAATGAATATATACACGTTAATAAAATATCACATAATATAAAATATACATTCAATCATACATTAAAGGCAGGTGTTTTCAGTTATTCTGGCTGATTGGACCTCTGGATCATCTGGATCTATGCTTGAAATTACACGAGGTCACTGAACTTCATGTACTAATAAGCTTGTTGCGTAGCAGCAAGGCCAGGGAAAATGATGTTGAATCTCAGCTCAGCAGAAGTTAGTGGAGACGTTGTTGTCAAGTTTAATTTAATCTTTTTACAGCTCTTATGTGATGGCAGAGACAGTACAGTACCCTGGATTCAGCCAATAAAGGCCTTGTGAAATACATGTTTGATAGTCTGTACTGTTAACGATGCTGCTGGTACAAGTGTATGTTGCTTACCTGCTGCACAGAGCCAATGATTATAAGTCGGTATAATACGTGCCATTTTTTGTGACAATTAGACATGCAGAGCTAACAGTTACGTGCTGTGAGGAAATCACTCCCTATTAACTATATAGTGCACTAAATTTACCCTTCACCATTGTATTTGTTTGAGTGTGAAATTATTATTATAACTATGGGCAGTAGTGTCCATGGCCACTACTTTCTGCTAACTATCCCACAATGCACACAAAATGAATAATGGCTAAATTCCATTCAGCTGCTTTGGTTTCAGGGTCCTGGTATTGTGCATGCTGTCTCACTGTAATGCTGTCATGGCTTACTGGGACACAAATCAAAATGTCTGCTGTTAAAGGGCCTGCTGTGAAAGCTCAGTTTGTACACACCCACACAGACCGGCAAAAATAATTACAGTCACCTGTGTGAGAGTACCATGGGTGAGCAGGGCCTTTGAGGCACACAGCAATTTTAATTACAGATGAAACCCTTTGTTTCACACGTGTAAGCACTTCTGAAATAGGTCACTTGTATAATGTACTTTCTCCTTGTTAGTCAGCAGGATATGGTGGCCTGAATATTTATGTGTTGGAAAATTAGATGGGAAAGTAAATAAATAGGGGGATTTATATACAAAGGGATAATAATACAGAAATAAATACAGAAGCAAATTAAAACAGAAAAATCAATTTATGTCACATTTAAATGGCAAATTCATTTATTTATTGAGTCATTTATTCATTTATTCTTAATTTTGGCAGTTTCAGTCCTCCATAGAAGGAAAGGGGACAGATGTATGGCAAAGTTGGAATCAAATGTATGGAGAAAAAACTAAACCCTTTCATTTTTTTCCTTTCTTTTTTACATTTCCCTTATGGTTTCTTTTTCCTAGGTTTTATTTAAGTTTTGGAGATTATTAAACTTGCTCTTTCATTAAAGAAAGATAAATAGTTTCTTTGATGAATATTATTGGTTAAACAGTATTACAGTATTATAACAGTATTATTACCAAATTCAAGTCTTCACCGACCCATCTCCTTATATGTGTGGGTGTATGATATATCTTTTTTGGTATGTGTTATTATCCAAATGTGCGCAACCACGTGTTGATATTAGCATGTCAGTACTCACAGATACAGATAAAGGCTCTTTGTCACAATCCCTGTAGTTAAGCTTGTTGCGTAGCAGCAAGGCCAGGGAAAATGAAGTTGAATCTCAGCTCAGCAGAAGTTAGTGGAGACGTTGTTGTCAAGTTTAATTTAATCAGAGACACACACAATACACAGCCATTTGTCATTATAATGAACTAGAGAGTCAGAGGGTTTATCTGTCTGTTGCAGTGTTAACATTACTAAACACACACAGATAGCTAATACACGCACATACTTAGCCCACACTACCACTCACATATACATTTGTCACCTGAAGTGTTGCCTGACTGTCTAACTACATTTATGGATGATGTCATTAGAGCCAGGAAGATTGAAGATGGAGGAGCGAGATTGAGAAGAAGAGAAATGGGAGAAAGAGATGAGTAACTGAAGCCCACTGGGTGTGTGCATTGTATATTTCCTTAGTCAATGTGGCACACTCTGTCGTCAGTATGGACTTTAGTATGTATGTTGCTGATCCTGTTTCTGTGTTGTTTCAACAACTTTTGGATGGATTGCCTTGACATTTGGTACATACATTCATGGTCCTTTAGAGGATGAAACCCACTGACTTTGGTGATACCTTGACTTTTCATCTAGCGCCATCAGCAGGTCAAAATAGCCACTTATCCAGTGAATATCTCAACATATAATAGATAAATCAACCTGAATCAAGTGACATACTATAGGAATGATTTGCACTGGGAACTCTTAATAGGTTGTCACTCCATTTGATTGATTTTACTTTTTGCAAAAAGTAAAAATTTAACACTCAATACTAGGTGTGAAAATTAATATTTTGCAGTATAGAAGGAGAGGATAAGTTATCCTTTATTGATCCCGGTAGGGAAATTCATTCTCTGCATTTAACCCATCCCAACTTCTGGACCACACTGCCTACCTCTACCTGTGCGTGACGGCTACCTCGCTGAACTGCTGTGGCTCGCACGCGTGTGGCGTCCATGCAGACAGGAGCTGCTACTGCCAGCCCTATCTTTCTACATTGAGTTTGCCTTTGATAATGGCCATCAATAGAATAGAATGTTTCATTTCACAATCAACACATCATTTTCACTGCTTATTTTTGCTGAGAACCACAGTCATAACATGGAAAAAATAGGCGACACACCTAATCTCTAGATGAGTGGCGCTGCAGCCGGGCTGTGTGGCTGCTCTGACCTGTTAGCATTGGTGTCGAAATGAAAAGCAAGAGGTTCTGCGATGCACTGCTAAAGTAGGTGGTGTGTCAGGTGTAAGGTTTGGATGGTCAAGGGTACTGACAAGAGAAATAACCCAACATACATGTTTTTGATGGTGGGGGAAACCCACGCAAACACGGGGAGAACATGCAAACTCCACACAGGAAGGCCCTGCCCCAGCCGGGATTCGAACCCAGGACCTTCTTACTGTGAGGCGTGCCACTGTGCTGCAAATACATGTAACATGCTTACACTGTTTCTTTCTGACATACTCATTCATGACATACTTCATGCTGATTTTTCTCACATTGCTCAACAAAAGATATCAAGTCTAAATTTGGGGCTACACAAAGTCATTTGAGATGTTTTTTCCATGCTGCTTTTTAGGCAGACTAAAACATGAGTCAGCAAAATGCTAAGTAGTCTGATTGATTCATACGACTGCATCTCTATACAGTTATTATTCTCTTCTGCTAGACCCGGCTGAACTCTATTCTTTTTTGTTGTGCTTCGGGAGTTTGCAACCTTGTTGACTTTGATTTATGATCAACTAGATATTCGCTATCATCTTAAACACACACACACAAACACACACACACACATGTACATTGCCATGCTAATACAGAGAGAAGCATATGGAAATGCATGGACACATACAGTATAGTACACTGTCAAACTTAAACCCAAACACACACAAAAGCTCAAGCATGCACACATACACTATCAATCTGCTTGCCCTCTGCCTGCAGGCATAGATTTATGACTTCTCAATTAGAAGGCAATTATTACTGAACACACACTAACTTTTTCTCTCCCCGATACTCTGTATTTGCATTGCATTGAATGAAAGTATTAGATTTTCGTCACAGTAGAGCTCAAACGATTAGTCGATTAATCAATTAGTTGATCGATACAGTTATTCAGCAACTATTTTGATAATCATTTCAGTCTTTTTTTTTAAATCAAAGATGAAACGTGTTGCTTGTCTTAATTCTCTCATGTGATAGTTAATTGAATAAGGTTTTGGACAGCTGGTTGGACAAAAGACACAAAATAGCCATTTGAAGAAGTCACCTTGGATTAATCGAATAATGAAAAGAATAGTTACAACCCTAGTTCACAAAAAACAAGGCAATATAATGATGTAAGAGAGAATGTAGACAATGTCTTAAAGACTTTTTTGCGTACTTATTGTCAGAAATGTAATCATCATCATCAAAACGATGAAAATGTAAATTTTATTTAATTTTCTGTGGCTATACAACACATGAAAGAGACACCCTTCTCTGAATAATGCAGGAATTGTTGATCACACAGCAGGTGTTGAAATAACATGAACAAAAAGTAACATCTAGTGGGAACCAGTGCTAATGTTAGCATGCTTCTTGGAAAGTGGAAGGTAGGCTAGTTAGCGTAGCTTGCTAGCTTCCACTTTTCCGTAAGAACAAACGACGTGTCGTCCCAAATGTCGAATGTTGTCAACAGGCAGGTTAAATAGAAAAAGCTTAAAAACATCTGGTACTAACGTTCATAGGCTATCCAGGACCGGTGCATGCTTCAGACAGTAGCACACCACAGAAGTTAACAGCATGTCTCCTAGTAATGCCGACCTTCAAATGTCAGTCATCCGCTGCCATTGGAAACATCCACCCAGAGGCTTAAAGCTTAGATGCTTTTTCTGCAGATACGTGTAGTAGAAATCAATCGATTCGAGGCAGAGTCTTCAGATATAAAGATCTTTATTGCAAAAGATAAAGACCTGAGTTAGTCTGCAGAGCAACTTAAGTATACATGAGAACACAACTTCTTAAATACTACTTAATTATTTAGTCGTATTATGAGAACGTGCCTCCAGTCCTCTCTCATCCTCGCGTCCTATTAAGTATTCTAGTCATTCCCATGACGCCTTTTCCCATCCTACTATCTGATATTACCTATTTTGGTAATTTTGGTTACCAATAGCCTTGTTATGGTTATTAATAGCCTAGTTTATCTCAGTCTGCTGTTTATGTTCTGGGAAGTCCAGAATATGTCCTGAGAGGACAACAGGCACAGTCCAATGGTTCAAAATGGGTTATGAATATCACAGCATAATTCTTAAATATAGATATGTGTTATGAGTTATAGATATGAGTATGAATGAATAATATACACCGATCAGCCATAACATTATGACCACCTGCCTAATATTGTGTAGGTCCCCCTTTTGCCGCCAAAACAGCCCTGACCCGTCAAGGCATGGACTCCACTAGACCTCTGAAGGTGTGCTGTGGTATCTGGCACCAAGACGTTAGCAGCAGATCCTTTAAGTCCTGTAAGTTGCGAGGTGGGGTCTCCATGGATCGGACTTGTTTGTCCAGCGCATCCCACAGATGCTCGGTTGGATTGAGATCTGGGGAATTTGGAGGCCAAGTCATCACCTTGAACTCGTTGTTGTGTTCCTCAAACCATTCCTGAACCATTTTTGCAGTGTGGCAGGGCACATTATCCTGCTGAAAGAGGCCACTGCCATTAGGGAATACCGTGTCCATGAAGGGGTGTACTTGGTCTGCAACAATGTTTAAGTAGGTGGCTACGCAGCCCCATACGCATCAAACTGCGATGCACTGTGTGTTCTGACACCTTTCTATCAGAACCAGCATTAAGTTTTTCAGCAATTTGAGCTACAGTAGCTCTTCTGTTGGATCGGACCACACAGGCCAGCCTTCGCTCCCCACGCGCATCAGTGAGCCTTGGCCGCCCATGACCCTGTCGCCGGTTCACCAGTTTTCCTTCCTTGGACCACTTTTGGTAGGTACTGACCACTGCAGACCGGGAACACCCCACAAGAGCTGCAGTTTTGGAAATGCTCTGACCCAGTCGTCTAGCCATCACAATTTGGCCCTTGTTAAAGTCGCTCACATCCTTACGCGTGCCCATTTTTCCTGCTTCCAACACATCAACTTCGAGGACAAAATGTTCACTTGCTGCCTAATATATCCCCCCCACTGACAGGTGCCATTGTAACGACATAATCAATGTTCTTCACTTCACCTGTCAGTGGTCATAATGTTATGGCTGATCGGTGTAGAGTAGTTTCCACCACATATGTAAGTCTATGTCCACTAATGGTTTTATCTTCTTTTGAGAAATGGTAAAACATGCACAATAGCTTTAGTATCATTATAATTGATATTTCCTTACAAAAAAGTGAGAAGAATTCACATTTCTATCCAACATTAAGGAGGGAGGAAGTTAGACTGGAGGGGAAAAAAAGGTGAAAGTGATAAAAGCCCAGGCGAGGAGTAAAAGAGCGCAGGAGGAGAATGAGCAGGGATAGAGAACAAGAAAGATAGTAATCGAACGTAATTGAAGACCTGAAGATTGAATCTGTCAGTCAATCTCGAAATGCTTCTACTGCAGAGGTTCACTGCGAGGAGAACAGTATGACTGACTCATTTTACAGAATTGATACTTTGCATAGGAATCAGAAGAGGAGATAGAGCAGTGGAGGAAATGTTCCTCACAGCTGTCCTCAGGGTTTATACCCCTTTGTTGTCACTGAAGATTTAATCAGTTAAACTCAAGATTCCTCCTTCTGGTTTTTTAATACACAAGTGAAACAGTGGGTTAAACAACAAAGAAGTGAAAACTGAACTGAACTTTTGAATGGATTCTCTTGTCACATACATTTACACAAATGTATGTTCACAGTCATGCACAATACATACACGTCTGTTATCAGTATGTGAGGACCAGGGAGTGTCAGTCCGACACAATTGTCTGCAGCACGGGGGCCCCCCAGGGAACGGTTCTGGCACCGTTTCTCTTCACCCTCTACACTGCAGACTTCACCCATTATACACCAACCTGTCACCTGCAGAAGTTTTCTGACGACTCTGCCATTGTCGGCCTTATATCTGATGAGGATGACAGAGAGTACAGAGAAACTACACAGGACTTTGCCCTCTGGTGTCAGAGGAACAACCACTGTTCCTCTGTACCACTGTACAACCACCATGGACCCTGGTAGACCACTACACGAACTGTTACCTCACTGTCGTGCAATAATAACACTTATGTGCAATATATACACTACCACACACTTTATTCACCTTATACACTTCATATACTTTATGGATGTGTACCTACCATGCTCTTACTTATTATTATTTAATAATTTTAATTATTTTTCTATTTATATCCCTATTTATCTTTTGTTCTACCTCTTATCTGCGCTGTAACAATGTAAATTTCTCCACTGTGAGACTATTAAAGGATTTCTGATTCTGATTCTGATATCTGTGCTGTGTTTTATCCTGAATTCATTTTATCCATGTATTTTAGTTGTTTTAACTAGAATTTAAAATCTTAACCAGGAACAGAGGCTGCAAATTAGCTTCAGCAGGACACCCTACATCTGTTGCATTGCATAACAGTGTTAATCAGCACTGGCCCTGTTAAATAAATTAACAATTAAATAAATGTCAATGTCATGTACAAACATGTATTGTGTTAGTGCAGTGATTACAATTGAATAACAAATACATAACATAATGAAGATGGTTTAAAAATCTCTCAATTCCTTTGTTGCCTGAATGATATTTAAGAGGGACAATACCAACCATGAGACAGAAGAGTTCACATTTTTATATTAACAATGGATCAAATGAATGACTTCTTGTACATGAAAGGGGTCGCCTGTAGCGATGGGCAGGTGGCATTCATGAGGGCCCATCACCAAAAGACTAGCTGGTGAACATAGTGGAGCCAGATATGTCCCTCGGGAGTTGGTGGAGACCAAAAACAGAGCAAAAAAGAACAGTAGATTTAATTTACAGTACAGTTTGCCTGGTGGACAGAAGCACGACTCCAAATGAGTGCTAATATTGCTCTGTATCTGCTAGTTGTATAAAAAGGTAACTGTTTGCTAACAAGTTCACCATATCAGCTTAAAGCTGGAGTGTGGAACTTTTGTCTCCTCCTTCAGGCAGTGAGAGTAATTACACAAACACTGTCGATGTGCTCATGACGTCTGGCTACAGGGGAGCTCGCTCACATTTCCACAGTTCCAAGACAATAATCCATTATTTAGGTAGAGTAAATGTAATAGCTACAGAGCCTACTCCAAATACTTGACAAAGACCAAACTGTCCAAGAGCATTAACGCCACATCCTGTCTGTCCTCAGTCCCTTCTCTTCTTTCAGACTCTCCAACGAGGAAAAGCTACACCAATGATTATCTGTGTTTGTCCTCACCGCCGATCGCTTTGAGCTTTTTGACTGTAATCCTTCCTCTGAACGCAGACTTTCTTTTTTATCTGGAACATCAGAAACTTTTCTTAGGTTTTTCCACCATACTCCTGGTTGCTGTAGCTACTCCGTCACTACGGTTGCTCCCCTCAGCTCTGGCAAACCAGAGCCATGTAGAGAGATCTGAAGTCTACGTGAATCATGTGACAATCAAGCAGTTTGACCTTTGGCTTGTCGCCACACACACCAGATTTAAGAACTCTGGTATACTGTTAAATACAGAGAGATTTACCTGGTGGTGACAGGCTTAATCAGCATTGTGTGAACTCGTCTGGCAGCAGCTTGAATGTAACGGACGTTCATTTACATGTAAAAGTCCCGCACTCAAGCTTTAAAGGTTATAATTTGTCATGGCAGTATTTTACAGCTTGTATTCCCAAATGGCCAAAACAAAGTTTTAAGGTGAAATTAAAAGCAAACTACACAATACTGCAGGGCTAACACATTTTTTGTGTGTGTTATTCCTTTTAAGTAGTGCAGATATAAGCACTTGTTAATGTGTTAAATGTATCCAGACATTGTACAAAAATAAATAACTGGTGCTGTTGTCACTACTACTATGGGGCAGCAGGGCATTCTGCTTAGTTTGCACATTCATTATCAATAACAGTAGAACAAAACCAAACCACGCGACACCATCCAAATGCAATGAAACAGAGGTGAGGCTTTTCCCACCAGAGAGTACTACATTTACCAGATCTACTGTAAATTAGATCTCAGTATGAAGTTGCTGACAGCAAAAGTGTAGCATCTGTGGTATTGGAAAGATACAAATGTGCATTTGTTTACTAAACCATCTTCTACAGCACACAGTGCTCAGTGCCCAAGGGACTAAACTGGATATGTTATTTCTGGAGCAGGGAAGATGAAATCAGTGACCCAGGTCTTCCTGCTTTTGCCGCCATTCTACCAGAATGTTTACACTGACCCCAATACATACTACAAGCAACTACAATGGAAGTGTTAGGGCAATGAATATGTTATGAATATATAACATACTGCCATGGGCCTTTCTGAGATATTACTATGGCTTTTCTAAATCTGTTCAATGCACAGAAAGCTGAATTTTATGACACAGCAGAGGAGTCAGAGGTCTTTTAGAAAAGAGGTTTTCTATTCTAGAGCACAAGAAATCCTTTTCAATAACATATTTAGAGCTGAACGTTATACAACCGAAAATAACTTGCAATGAAAATGGTGCGTGCAATAATAAATGCAATTTGCAACATATTTGCCTGTTAATGCATTTTGAATGGCTGGAAATGTTCACTTTGCTGATTCCAATTACACACATCAGCTATTTAGATTAATGTGGTACATTTTGTCTCAGACAGAGCACACATTTTACTTCTGACATAAGTGCTGACAGCTTTATTAACTGTGAGACACCACTCCGCTAGGTTAAAGCCAGGGATGGAAAGAGTACTAGAATATTTTACTAAAAGTACTCAAAGTGCATTTTAACTGACCTACTTTTTTACTTTCATCTGAGTAAACATAACTGCATTACATTTTTAAACAAGGGTGTATATGTTGATGAAGATGTTAGACTATTACAGTGTAACTCCACCTTAAGATTCTGCTAGAAGCCTCTCTCCCAGCAAATTTAAAAAATGCAACGAGTGAGGGAACAACAACTGTAGGGGGCGTGGCTTCATGGTTACATAGTGGGTCAGGGGGAGACTGACTGACACTGATTAGAGTCTTTTTTTAAATAAATTTCATGACGTAGACAGGTCCCAGTTGACTCTATGTCAGCATTGTCCTCACAGGTTCAGGGCTGATTTAAAACAGTAGATGGTGTGTTGAGCCATTTTCAACCCGTGAAATGCAGATTTTTATACATTTGGTAAGAAATGTCAATATTAACACCAGCATTGATGTGTTTCATCACAGTAAAGTTATGTCATTTAGTTTACAGCTCAAAAAACATGTTTAAATGTGCAGTACCTCTTTAAATTAAAAAACACCTTTAGGCTACAAAATACATACTTTGTTTCTTGTTACATTTATTTGTTTTTAAGAGAAGATGATTGAATAAAAATACTGAAATATTAATATTTATTTATTTTGGGTAAATTAGTTGTTATATTAATCGAGTAATAAAAACAATCTTTAGAATAATCGATAAATTAGTCGTTAGATTAATCAACTAATTGAAAAAATAATAGTAATTGATAGGTGCATAGGTCGTTAGGTGGTGTACTGAAGCAGTGTGATTTCAATAAGAGCACACACTCACAAGTGCATGTCAAATACCATCCATTCCTCTGCAACCTGACTGACGTGAGCTCAATTAAAGCTGCTTTAAATCCAATGATTCTATTAATTCTGAAGGCAAAGAGAAAAAGTGACATAGATAAGAATGCTCTCGGGGACTTCATAATTAACAACCTGGAGAACTAATTTTTGTGTGTAAGAGAGAGTTTTAGATGATGTCTGATGTGTGTGTGTGTGTGTGTATATACATACATACACACACACATATACATATGTATGTATACAGTATATATGTATATATGTGTGTGTGTGTGTGTGTGTGTGTGTGTGTGTTTGTGTGTGTGTGTGTGTAAGAGAGAGAAACTAACTCTGTCCTTCAGTGTGTGTATGTGCTGAAATGAGCACACACACACACACACACACACACACACACACACACACACACACAGATTATCTCTCTTGCACACGTGTTTTGGCACATTTTGCAGTTCATTATGCAGTCCCATAGAGCAGGCTTATCATTTTAGTCGCACTCTCTAAATTAAGCGTGGCCATTACCTCAGATTACCTTCCAGGCAGGACACAGAAAAAGGCAAATATAATCGATTACCCTGTTACTTCTAATATAAAGAGATAATCTGAAGTATTTTTCATAGAACTTAATGTCCATTTTGCTATGTATGCTGTACTTAACTCTCACCAACACTAGAGTAACTGTCCAGTTCATAGTAATTACACAAAGGTGGCTCCTTCTTGGAAAAAAAACATTTGCAGATGACAATTTGTGTCATGTGGAGCTGCAACCATGTATTGGCCTTTAAAAGTGCTGGTAGGCATATTTTGTTATCTTTGGACAGAGCCAGGCTGGCCATTTCCCACTATTTCCAGTCTTTAGGCTAAGCTAAGCTTCATATTTACTATTCCTTTAATGGAAGCATAGGACCACACTTCTAAATCGAATGGTCACAGCAGAAATGTTGAAGGTTCACCAATGCACAAGTATAGAAAGTGTCTTAAAGAGAGTGAAATAGCCCTAAAAACATACAGTACACTACTTGCTCAGCATCAAACCGCAGACAGACACAGTCAGCGACTAGCTGGTGAACATAGTGGAGCATTTAGCAGCTAAAGAGCCAGATATTTCCCCCAGGAGTTGGTAGAGATTAAAAACAGAGCTAAAAGAGAGTGAATACTGGACTTGCATTGACCAGGTCACCAGAAACACGACTCCAAAAGAATGCTAATGTTGCTTCGTAACTGTTTGCTAACAAGTTCACTACATCAACTTAAAAGGAGATGATATGTCATTGTTGTATAAATGCACCATGTGATTTTTAGATGCTTTACTAAGAGATGAGATATTATATAGGCCGCCACAGACCTACAATATGAAGCAGATCTCATTATACTGTACACCTCCACTCTCCCTCAGATCAAAGTCAGCTGATCAAGCTGGCTCCATCACATGTTCTTTATTGTATTCTGCCAGATGTGTATCGTTTGTCACTTGACACAAGGTAAGATGAGAAGGGAGGAGGCAGAGGAGAGGAGACAGTGATGAGCACAGCCATGATAGACCTCCTTTACACCACACATTAACCTGCAGCCTGGATAATTGGCTTGTAAACGGAATAGAAGCCAAAAGCCATGCAGATATAAATGTACCCATGATGCACTGAAGATTGAAGGGTATGTTTCACCAGTCAAATATGTTAATAAAAGTAACCAAATGATCAAAATGATTGTCGGGGTTTTCAGATGGGGGAAATAAACCAAGTGTTTCCTATTTAAAAGGATGTTAATATCAGTTCCATCCTGTATAATGGCATTTACATATTTTAAAACTGCACAACATTTTATAATAGATATATTTTGGCATTTTTGCCTTTATTTTAGTGGACAGCTAATAGTATAGAGAGACAGGAAACAAGGGGAGAGAGAGAGGGAGGGATATGACATGCAGAGAAGGTCCCCAGCTGGAATCAAACCTGGGACATTGCAGTTGTGGTACGCACATTTACCATTCGGCACTAACATTTGCATGTAAGCGGGTGCAATGGCAGTCAATGGGAAATGTCTAGAATCTAGCACATCTTGAAGATTTTGCAATGTTGCAAACCGAGACTGTTCTTTTGCAAGTGCCCCCAAAACCACATAATATGTTCACGTTCAAGTGAGAAAGCTCTCAAGTGGTCGTAGTAACTATGATGGGAGCAAAAGAGGAAGTCAGGTCACATTATTATAGAGCGACCAAGTCCGCAGAGAGAGGAGGTCTGTTTTTTTCAAACTTTTTCAAACTGACAGTCAACTGTTTTGTTTTGTTTGTTTTTGTTTTTTTTTAAGCATGACCATGATCATACCACGTATTTATTATTGTAACCATGTCAACGAAGGTCCCCTAACTTCAATGAAATACTTTTTTTGCAAACCATGATCTTTCCCTAAACCTAACAAAGTTGTTTTTGTGCCTAAACCTGCACTGGTACATCATAAACCTTACATAAAAATTCATTTTTAAACCGTGATTTGGAACAGTTGGAACAAATGATGCTGTCTTCCTGATAGGGGCGTCAGATCAGAAAACACTTCTATGTGTCGTTCTGGAGGGCATGGACAAAGTATTCTGTCATTTAATTTGGAGGACTTGAAGCCCTCTGTGGGCTGTGGTCACCTCTTCATGGAGAACATAGAATCCTCATTTTAGAAAATACATTGTAACAATATGAACACCTCTCAAACATTACAGCCCCGCCATCAGCAAATCTAGAAAAATATATGAATATGCAGCGATTTTTATGAAAGCAGCTTGTTTCTCCATGACTTCATGCTTTACACTGATGGGAAATGAATTACCTGAGTCAGTCAAGGATTGCTTGTGACAGACCCATAGTAGTTTTCATGAATTGAAGCAATTTTTGTAAATAATATCATGTTGTTGCCTATGTGGATACCAAATCTTGGGACAGCTGTCATGAAACAGGTTAATAAAAGTGATATTTTTGCACTTCCTATAGTATCAAAAACTATCTAGGTTAGAAGAGAGAACATCCGTATGTGTGAGTAACTCTCAGGCATTTATTTATCTTCTTAAACCTGATAAATACAGTGTACTATGTACATGGAATAAACTGTATGTTGAACTTAACACGTTTATTAAAATTTACTCCAATATATTTAGCTTGAAATAAGCTAAGTTTCTCACCACAAACCCCACGGTTGCCCATGGACCCAAGTTACAAATATGCCTAGCTGGCTCCGGCCTTGACTGTTGCAAAGCTGCATTTAAAGACCTTAATGTCTGCAGGGTCAGCATGTGTTCTCTTGTACCTCCTGTACAACGTTAGTCACAAAATAAATCTGTTTTATTAAAAAAAGGCTATCTTTTCATAAGCTTATTGTCTAGCGTTCCCCCAAAAAATCCCTCTTCCCACAGAATATCTCTAGCACCTCTGGAGCTCACCTGAATATCAGCTTAGACAGGAGTGATTTCCTGAATTAAAAAGTCAATAACAAGCTTTTACTCCTAGTCCTAAAAGTAGGACCAAAATATACGTTCTGAGAATTTTTGGTTAGGACTGATTTCCTACTCTGAAACAATTGATAAAGACAGCCCCAGGGCGTGTCGATGGACAAACTTTGAGGGAATGCTTGGCTTAATCCATCACATCCTGTGTGGCCCGAGAAGATTCTCTACCACCAAACACACCTGACACCAAATCCATGATACTCTGATTTCTTCAACGAGGGAGAATCTGTGTTTCAGTTAAAGAAGATGAGATGCTTCTTTCCTCCACTTTATGATTTAGGCTGATAAGACAGCTGTATTTTAACATATAAATCCAGCCTGGTGTAGCTTTAAGGTCAAGTGTAAATGAGATTTAGCTCAGTCATATTATATTGTATAAGGTGCATGTTAGCAGCAGATGGCTAAAGAGGAAGATGGATGCAGAAATGTGACAGATTGATGGAATGGATTGAGGGTAAATGTAGGTGAGACGAGGAAATGGGAGAGAGGGAGGGAAAGAGTACAGGAGCTGGTAGCTAATGCTGAGAAAACATTTTACTGGCAGCCGGCAGCAAAGTGCAGTCAAGTGGCGGGAGAAGAAGATGGAGAGTGGAGGGGATAAAGAGGGAAATGATAAGGGAAGAGAATATACAAAGATAGCAGATATATTTATAGCAATGCAGCAGATTATTACCTTATCAAAAGATGAGAAAAAGAGTTACTAGGACAAAGAAAAAAGTAAGTTAGAGAAGAGATAGAGGCTGAGGTGAATTATGGAGAGACAGATGGAGAGGATGAAGAAGAGGGTCAGATGGAGAGAGGGAGAAGACTGGATTATCAGGAGAGAAGCAGAGAAGATTCAGTGGGCAGAGATGAGAAAAGGACGAGGAAAGATGGAAAAGGGGACAGATAATGTAGGAGGATTAAAAAAAGATAGGACAGGAGAGGAAGTGCGGGCCTGCGTGGAGAGAAGGGGAGGTGAGCGATTTGTAAAAAAAGAGGAGAGAAGGATGAGGAATAAGCTGGAGGGAGAGTGGATGACAAGATGATGAAGTGGGAAGGAGGATGTAATGAAAGAAAATAGAACGAGGGAATAAAGAAAGAGGGAAGATGGGTTGGATTAGACAGTAAAAAAAAAAAGAGAGATAGAGAAAGAAGGGGAGAAACGCTGAGCTGATTTCCAGCTGATGGATCTCACCCATAGCTCCAACACCTACACACTCTTACACACACACACACACACACACACACACTCACTCTTGTTCTCTCACATCACACAGGGGGGACAGAGAGAAATTAAGTGAAGCTGTTTCTACCCCGAGGAGCTCATTTTATCTTCTACGGAACATCAGTTCACACACAACAGGCCACAGGGAAGACATGTCTGTGAGTGTGTGTCCATGTCCATGTGTGTGTGTGTGTGTGTGTGTAGTGCTATCTGTCTCTGGAGAGAAAGATGACAATAATCCTCCATATGTCACCATGTCTCAAACCCACCAGTGACACCTAACATAAAATTACGTAAGGTGACCAAAAATAAAACACGTTTTTTTAATTGATACTTAACTTTATAATGTAGCTAACTTAGATTTTTATATAGTAAAATGACTGAAGTCAGACTCTTGTGATACAGCATGATGAGCCTGGGAATGGTTCTTGTTTTTTCCTCAAAATGTGTAATAAGCATTTTCTGAATAGAAGTGTTTCAGTAAATGTACCTTCAGCAATAAAAGCACAGCCCTCTGTCCACTGAGTGTGTCTCTTCATTCGATGGCAGCTGTTGAAACTGCTAAGAACCTGTGGGAAGCCATGCTTACTGAGCTAAAACTTTACTTTTATAAAACATATGTGTGAAGAAAACGTGAAAGGAATGCACGCTGCACTGCCTGCACTGAAACTGAAAAACAAAAGAAATCAGCTGCATAAAGACGATACATCGACTGGTATTCATCTTCATAAAGAGCTGTGATCACCCGCCACATGACTGATGAGTCTCTGCTCCAACCACCTTATGTGCTGAGGGCCACAGATCAGTGTGTGGGAGTGTGAAATTCCAATCCTTGGCCAAAGGGGCCAACAGAAATGCTAAATGCTCTACTGTGCCAAAGGGCCAAAGACTTTCACCCACATACAGTCTATCTGGACACACACACACAAACGGTAAGCATCTCACCTGTCAAGAGCAACCATTTATTTCAATTACATGTCCAGTTTTCCAATTCTCTCTCTCTCTCTCTCTCTCTCTCTCTCTCTCTCACACACACACACACACACACACACACAGTCAGGTTATCATATAGAGCTGATCTATTGCCTCTTTCTCTTCCCTGTAGTGCTATGTTATGATCACAGTTCAGTACTGCGATTTGCTATTGGACAAAGGAAACGTTCCTTATTGTGGGCCCCATTAATGATAATGAATGAATGACTAAATCTTTATAAAATACAAAGTGAATGTTTTTCCTGGATATAAGCTTTCTACACATTTGACATGGCCTATTTCAACATGGCAACCAAAGTACACTCAACTGCCAGTTTATTGGGTACGCCTAGCTAAAAGTCTAATGCCGCAGTCCTGCAATAAATCCTACCTTCATGGTTATACCTCTGTATAATGCAATACAATTCAACAGCACCACAAACTACACCCTCCAAGCTAATCACACACCTCTCTGAAAGACAAAAAGACAAAAACTATTTATAACCTTCATGAAGGGAGGATTTATTGCAAGACTGTTGTATCAGACATTAGTTTTAACTATGTGCACCTAATAAACTGGAAACTGAGTGTAAATTAGGTGTTTTCATCATAAATTAAACAAAATAATTCTGTCACAAAAGTATTTTTTTTTAACTGGCCAAACTAAACTCTAAACATGAAACATAATAGTTCTGCACAACTTACAGCTCTTCCAGAGAACAGTAATGCCAGTAAATGAGACTGAACTTAAAACAAAGTGCTTAAAAATCCCAATATGAGCTACAAAATGTAAATATGCTGCCCAGAGATCATGACGACAGTTTTGTGCCTCACAAGCTTTAATTTAAAAGATCCCCTGCAGACATATTTCAAGACATAAAACTACTCTGCTTTGAATGATAATTGGTGTCTGATATGGCTTTTCCACAAAAAGTTCAAATAAGAAGTTAAAAATTCTTAAAATCACATCTACTCCTTCTCCCTCATTGAAAAATGCAGAATCTATGAATATGCACAATATTGCACATTTCAAAAGTTTAACTGCTGGACACAGGATGTCTCCTACTTCATTAAAAAGTCAATTCTCAGTGTATGTGCACTAGAGGCTTTAAGCCCTCCACATATGTTGTATACTTGACCACGATTGGCTCTAAACTAGCTGTGATGTCACAAAATTGTGCTTGTACATACAGTATGTGTCTTAAACTCATTTAAAGGTGAGCATGGGAAAACTTCAGCAGATGAATGTGAAAACAAACTCTGCACGTACATCATTCTGCACAGCGAAGCTCAATCATCCAAGTGAGGTAACAATGACCACAATACATTTAAGAGGGAATATAAGCATATCCAAGGATTACGTTGCAGCCATTGCAGCCCGTTTGCGGATGCCGGCAGAGGTGATCTACTGGACCAGTTCCAATATTTTTGGTAAGTATTAGTTATTTAGACCCCACAATTTGTAAAAATAGGGCCCAGGTTTAAAAAATACCGGAGTTTCCCTTTAATTAGGCAGCAAGTAACTATTTTAGGAACCATCTACACTGTATAACCCTTTACTAACAGTCTGTGTCCAGTTGGCATGTTGGACAAACAGCACTGCCACAGCCTGAAAATAAAACACTCAGGGTCACTGAGAATTGTTGGAAGAAATGACTTACATCTTTCACCTCCTTTACTGTAATTTGTCTGTTTGTCAAAAGAGGTGCTGTGCCCTTCAGTGTCAATTTTTACAATTTGAGGTGATTTTATCCTAAACACTCTTGTGGGCAAAAAGATGAAGCACTCTGGAAAAAAAAAAAGAGTAGCAGTCACACAGGCAACTACTTTGAAAACAATTGAAAAAAAAGAAAGCTTTAATGGACGTGAAATGCTTTTACAGTACTCAGGAGTTTTATAAAGAGGATCATAAGCTCCAAATCATTAATAAAAAGGAACTGTGAAATAACCATATTGGGGACTTTATTTTGGTGAGCCTTTTTAACAAATTAGAGGGCGAGAGAGAGTTGGTTGAAGACGTTGCACGTGTTCCGTCTGATTCTAGTGTGCGTGTTGGGCAAGTGTGTATCTTTGTGGGTGGTCGAACACTCAGAGGCACCGGCGTGATGGTTAATGAAACCATATGGAAGAGGTCCGAAACCTTTGCGTCCTGCAGAGACCCTGAGAGAGGGTGCAGAATACAAGAAAAACCTGAGGGAGCGAGCAAGGTATGGGAAGATAGAGAGAGATAGGTTTGTAGAAAAGGAGGAGTTGCAGAGATTCTCCCTGCAGAACTGGCCTGCTGATGTCAGTCCCCTCAGGGATGGTGGCCTCGTACACACAGACAGACAGAAGGACAGACGTTTTGCCAACAGGACAGTGGCAGCAAAGCAACTGTAAAACACCAGCAACCTTTATTTTATTTTTTTTTTTTTCCTGCTGTGATGCAGTAAATTTACATGTTTCATTATTACACAAAGCACAAAATGAACCGAGAGCATCGTCTCTAACATCATTAACACTCACGTTTCATATTCTTATTATTGCAAAGCCATTTTTACAGAAAGAGGCTCTTTTTCTACTTATTTATTTATGAAAATCCATGCTGTTACAGATTCTCAAACATGCTGAGTTCAAAGGATTTATGAACACGGAGAAGTGTGGAGAGACTGAAATTAACCATCCCATCACATCAGGGTCAAAACCTCATTTTAATATTTACTGTCCAATAGATTCTTAATTATTTCTTATATACTGGCACAGCACTGCATGATACATTTCACTTAGGATTTATTAACACAAAACTGTTTAAATAAAAAGATGCTTTGCTTTTTGACGGGTCATTGAGGAACATGATGAGCCTATAACAGTCTATACAATCATCTTTTTCTTGCAGAAGTGATATCAAATAAATAGCACATAGGACTGATAGTTTTAATACATGGTCCACCAATAATGGTTTTTGAAGGCCAATACTATTTTATCAGTTTTGGAGAAAAGCTAGCTGGTGTTATTATCGGCTATTGTTAAATATCTCCACATTTCCACCAAAATTATAAACTAGTTGAGATCATTTGATATTACACCAACATTTAAAACATTCCAATAGACAATTAGAATCAATAAGAGTACTTTTCTTAAATTGTAAAAAAATAAAATAAAATAAAAATATAGAACAAAACATTTCAGGCCTATATACCCTCATACACAGAGATATGGTACTTAAAAACTTGTTAGTTGATATTAGTATTAGGGTTAGTTATAGATATTATACATGTTTGTATGATTTTAGTATGTAATTTGAAGTTACTGACTAATTAAGTTGGTTTCTCAACAATGTCACGGTGTCTGCATCACTGTCACTTTCTCTCATAGCTGAATTTCCAAACTTCAAATACATCATTGCTTGACCTAATGATTTTTTTTCCCACCAATATGCAGGAAATAGATTTTAAAAAAAGAAAGGGTATCATTTTTGAAGATTTGGATATTCCAGTGCATGTTGTTTTTTGGTCCCAGCCATTCCTCACCTGTCCACCAGGCACCCTCAGTGTGTTCTGCACACCTGTTGCAGAGTCCCTCATCAGCTGTTGTGATTGGCTACCTGCTTGCACCTCTTTGTTTCCTTTGGTCTGGACCAAAGAAAGAAAATTAGCCATTCTCGCTTTTAAATTTTAGTTTCTTTTTAGTTAGTCTTTCTTCAGGTCCATTTTGGGTCCACAGCATAGACTGTAAAGACTATAAAGATGGACGACATGACAGCTCCCCAGAAGTGAAGCCAAAACATCTGGATCGCCCACTGGTGGCTGGCTGCAGTATAGGTCACAAACCCCATCCCCTCCATGTTAGCTGATGGGACATGGGCCAAACTGAAAAATCAAAGTACACCTCAAATAAAATGTTCTCAAATGATGGTTTCTGTTATTTCAGGTAGTTCTTATCACGCTGATGTTTGTTCAAGTGTTCATTTAAGGGGGTGTGACGTCATGATTGACAACTGTGAGTGTACTCGCAATTGGTTTTTGGCTGGTATATGGGCGGGACCTCGATACCACGGCTCCACGGCGGATCACTACTGCGCAGACTCTGGCTCCAAATGACGTGACAAATATATCACAGCTAGTTCATAATTCATCTGGAAAAACTCTTATTTGGAATATGTTACATGGACTTTTATTGTGAAAAATCCTCTCAAATGAACATGTTTCTCCTGTAATAGTACTTGCATTGTTCCATTCCCTCTAACAAGCTAATGAGACTAATGACCTATCAATCACACATCAAAGACGAAGCCCAGGGTAGAGTAGTCTTTAAATAATGCAACAGCTTTAAGATTACATAACAGATTCACAATTTTAAGGATCCTTAGTTCTATTAGATAAAATAGCCAAAGCTACATATAATGTAATCTACTGTGACCTCAAGTTCTCTGAGAATATTTTTAACAGCAAATGGTTTTTCCTCCTGCTAAACACACACCCTCCATTCTCCAAACTTTTATTCACCGCCATTACTCCAGTGCCTGTCAAAAACCACACACAAACCAGGCCCAAACTTCAAACTGCACATACTCATGCAATGCAAATGCAACCTGTCAAAGAAACACACGCGTACATAGTCCACACACACTCAACCTCACACCTGTCAAAAAGTCACACCTTGACACAAATACAAATTTGCGCACACAGCTGCACAAATTGTCCCCGCATTGCATTCATTCACAGCCAATAATATGAGCTGTCAAATAGCAGGCAGACAGGCATGCACGTGTGCAGCCATGCGCCCACGCACACACACAACCACAAACACACACAAACCAAAATTCATGGACCATTTCACAGTATCTGGCTTTCATCGATGAGGAGTGCCTGTGCGTGCTAGAATGGTAAATATCAGAGGAAATTAGTTGTCCAGCCATGACAATCTGGCCATCTGTCTCCCACAGCAGAAACAGAAATAAATAAATCAAATAATAGGACAGAGAATCAATGGAGAAATAAGAGAAGGGCTGTAGCTATTAGGATGAAAAAAACAGGAGAGAATGGTGACATTAGAAGGAGAAATCTAAGAATTAATTTAAAAATGAAATGCGTTAGCCAGCTGTTCCAAGTACTAAAGGAAAACAAAGGGAATGCAGGGAATGAGGTACAACAGACAGGGCCCACCGGAGGAAAAAAACATTGGCAGTTTCTGCCTGAGACAAACACAGCACATTGATGGATTTACACTTTTTATTGCTCCAACCGTGATAAGAGCAGTAAATAAAAAATAATTGAATTTAACTATGTCCTTCCCTGAAGCTGCTCAGAGGTTGACAGGTGACTGAAGGTCCAAGATGAGAGCTCCATTGGAGAGGTGGCTGTGTGAACAACCAGGTTTATTTAACTTTTATTAGTAATGATGGCTGCATTTTATTATAGTGTTCATTTCCAGTACCCTGGTCCTGTGCTTGTTGTATGCTGGGACCCATCATAACTGTTATTACTTAGGCCCACGCCTCAGCTTTTCCTCCGATGACGTCAAAATGTCCACTTGTGAGGAAGGTCTACTCTAACGTTTTTGAAAAGTAAATTAAATATTGTACAAGCCTTTGTAACATACACCTGGAACCCTTAAAAAATTGTGGTGCTAGCTAGAGTCAATGAATGTTTTTTTGGGCTGCTAATCCATTTGACAGGACCTGTATCAGCCAACATCACGGTGGTCATGGAGGACCTCCTATTGCTATGACAACATAGCCAGCAACTCCACACTTCACTTCACATGATAAAGCTCCTTCACCTGTGTCAGCATTGTTTAGCAGTGAACTCCCCTGAGCTTCTCTGATCCTTCACCAAAATGAAGTCTCGAGTTCCCTCGAGGTCTAGTTTAAAACCAAACTTCACCCCTACAGCCACAGAGGTGCAAACCAAACAGCCTCAGCACAGAGTGTGCTTTGAGATACAGAGAAGATCCACCCCAAAATAAAATTCTCCTTTTCACAATTTCTGTATAATTATTTGCTTTGCCTTTCATGTTGTCTTGTCTCCTCTTGTTGGTCTTAAAATGTTTTCTGTCAAGACTCAGTTTTGTTTTTATGAACCCATGGTTTAATGGGACCAGTGGACACAGAAATTATTACTTTGTTTTTTGTTAATTTTGACTGAAATTTGCGTTTATATGCTTACATTTTTTCTTGCATATAGCCTTGAAACGGTTATCCAAGTCTTTCTAGCTAAAGAGTAGTAATCTCAGTGGGACTGGTTAAATTCAAGGTTAAAGAAAGTAAACCAATATCAGCACAGTTCCGCTTTGGGGTGGATTTCCCTTTTCATAGCCTCAGAGGTCCCGAAAGCTCATCTGGAACCCAGTTTATCTCCCCTGCAGCAGTCACAGAGGTGGAACTGGCTCCCCTGAGACCCAAAATGAAGTCAACACACCATTTCTGTGGAAAACACTATTCAGTGGCTCAGAAGCTACAGCTTTTGTTCCCTTTACCTCAAATTCGATGCGTCTTTAAAAGAAATTCCTCTGCAGCATTTCTGATACAATATTAGCTATTATCAATGGCATATTAAACTGCAAGAGTAACACACTGTAGTCAAATGCCTTTTGCATACCAATAAATGTGGGAACGTTGAAAGTATTAATACTTGAGTTTATATTAACAATGAACCTACAGACACAAGCTTTATAGCTGCAAAGTTACCTCCAGAACAGCTTAGTCAAAACTTTTCTGATGGACATGTACTGTAACAGTTTGACTCTTTGCTGCAGTAGTCTGGAATCATTTTTAAAGTTCAGGACACACATATTGGGAATTTCATCTTGCCCTTGGACCCATCACAGCATACACTTCTGCTACTCTTGGACCAAACTGATGACCCATTGCAGACCCTGACACGTTTAGTTTCAGAGACCACAGTCAATAAAGTTACAGTACAATGAAACTGGTAACTTTTGGAGGAAAACTTAAAATGTATTGGAATTTTGTCTGAGCCTCTTTTCTTTCCAATTATTTAAAAGCCTGACTTGAAACATAACAACGAGAACCCAAATGCAGACTGACATAGGCAGAGCAGGTTGAATTACAGACACTTTACTCAATGGCCAAATGAACAGGCTTACAGTTGAAGGCAGCCCAAACATAAATCCCACACGGCTAGCAAGTTCAAAACACCGGTAGTAGGCAACAGGCAGGTTGATATATCAGGGCCAGGATACTTAGGTCTACAGGCAGAAATAAAAGGGAAAGGAAGCAACATAGACAATCTGGCAAACAAAGGTGGAAGGTGACTGAATTTATATACAGGGACTAAATGAGGCAATAAGGGACTGGTGTGCAGGGACAAGCAGGGCAGGAAACTCGAGTGGGACGACTGGTGGACAGACGAGGAATAGCAGGGTCTGGAATGTTTCACAGGAAAGGAAGGGAGTCTGAAGCTAAAGAGGGAGACCGGGTAGAAAGGCTTTATCTGACAAAATGTCTCATGTGCTGATCATGGGTTCAAAGCAACGGAGGTGACTACCTGTTATTAGGTAACAAAGTCATTACTATTGATTTCCCATGTGTTTTGTTAATAATATAATGACACACCATGTTTGTAAAAGTGTAAATAGGCTTGTTTGTGGTGTTGAGTATATATGCAAAATTGGAAGTCTTCCCCTTTGTGTGTGTGTGTGTGTGTGTTACTTGCATGCTGTCTGTTGTGATTATAATTGCTAATGAACTGCAACAATCAATACCCATGCAAACCCATAGACTACACAAATACACACACAGTACAGCACTATGTTATTTGGGTACTACACACTTCAGTTAAATAGCCTCACACATGCCTCCATTAGCTCATCCAGCTGGCACAGAGAAATAATCACCTGTCTCCTTAGATCACAGTAGATAGTGGCTAATTTTTTTTCCCACTCTGTAATTTTGTTCTTTTCATAATGTAGTCCAGGGTTGTCATTATTATCATCATTGCTGATATCTGATGTAGTGTGAGACAGCAAAGTCTTTGTACAGGTCTTGGACAGAAGATGGAGCTACAAACGGAGGGAGCCTCAAGTGATGTCACTTGAGTCAGCGTCGGTGAGGGCTGAAGACTCCAGGTTTGAAAATTAAAAAAATCTGGGGGTGTGAAGTTGGAAAGAAGTGAGCTTACCAGAGCTCTGTGGCCCGCTCCTCATCTCTGCTTGAGGCTAGCAGCTCGAGGCTACATTAGCTGCTACTAACATGTCACACCTGAATCTCCAACCTAACCGTCAGCAGGCGAGTTGAATTGTGGGTAATGTAGGCCCAAGGTTTGGACAACAAAAAAGAACGCATGGAAAGACGACATCACTGGTCTGAGTCTGACAATGTTATAAGAGTCCAATGCTAAATTGGTGGAGTAGTCTTTTTACAGATGTGGCCTAACTACTGTGTTCTGCTGCTGTTTTCTCTCCATTTGACCTCCGTTGACATTTGTAAACTTTACATGGGGCAGGTAAGGAGGCATTATATTTGGCAAAAGCTTTGCTTGCCCCTAACAATTCTGATTGGTTTCATTCTTTTTCTACTGTAGATCATCATCATCTCAGTGCATGGGACTAATTAGGTGTGTAATGGTAATCAGCAAGATGGTGGAGTCCAGAGTTTGCTACGATCTGGTTTAGTAGGGCGACATATTTCTGGAAAGAAGCTGTGCGGTGGCACTATGGTCTTTAACTTAATGGACAGGGACTTTCTGCCTGAACAGTTTTTGGAAGAGATGTTGGCCAGACAGTTGAGTAGTGATCCATCCTTCCCCCTGTCTTTATTCGGGGGCCATGCACTTATTTGATGGGGGTCAGCTGACAGCCCATATCCTGCTCAGCAGGGTGGATTATATGAGAAACTTGTCCTTGGGTCAGGGGCATATGGAGATACTGTACATAAAGAGCAAGGGAAGAAGCACACTAGGAAGAAAACAAAGCAGGTGCTCCTGTTAGACGGGTAGGCAACAAAAGTGAGGGAAAGAATTTCACTCAAAATTAATTAAAAACAAGACCAGCGTGTATCCACCACACAGGTCTTCATCAGGGCTAAACTATTTTAAGTACAAGCTTCATTCACAGCCACATTCAGCTACCTCATTACACTGGTAATCACTTAATGACATTGGATTTCTTTTTCCATTCAGTTTGTTTTATTAGTAACAATTTAACCCGCAGTACATACTGGCAGGGGGTTAGAAACAAGTCATGTCAGAACATACAGCTCAAAAATACCAGCTGCTAATATCATCCAACACACATTTTCTTGACAATAATATCAATTTGCCTAGCAAGGTGATATGATTTGGTCATGTTTGTGTTTCATGTCGAGAGAAATGTTAAAAATGAATAGGACTTCTACGTACAGAACCCTGCCCCTGATATAACCCCTCCCAGACCGTTGCTCCACTGAAGAGGAACAGAAATGGCACCTAATTAGATGCTACCTTAATGTCTACCTCACTTTCTCTATTTCACTTCCTGTATTTTTGAACATATATTCCCTCTCACTTAGTCTCTAATGACCAGCATCGCATCATTATGATAGATGGTGTATACCATTGTTGGTAGTTCTCTCTATCCCCAATTTGTCTACCCCCAAACCTTCTCCCTCACACACACATTCTCTGTCTTTCTTGATGATGAGTGATGAAGTAGTACCAGTACTGGTACCACTCTCCTGCTCTGTCACTCATTAGAATCCCCTCCCTACTTTGTCCCTTGATTTCTCTCACGTTATGATAGATGGGTCACGGCAGAGCAGCTGCTTGCTAATCAATCTGCCTGTCAGTAAAACCTGAGACTGCTCTCAGCTGCGAGGCGAATACCCCGCTGCCTGTGTGTGTGATGGTGTGTTAGTGTGTGATGGGTATGGGGATAGAAACAGAGAGTGTATTAATGGTGCATGGCAAAATTTCTGCCGTCATGAATACAATTGACTGTTCTCTAAGCCCCACCCCCCTTGGTTACTTTGCTATGCCTGATAAACTTTCCTTTCTCATACTCAGCATTTTTTCTACTTTTTATGTAACGTGGTTGTGATCATTTGGTCTACTTTTTGTACCATTTGGCCAGTCTATATTCCAATAAATCAGTCCTTCCTCTCATCCGAGTAGTATGATTGAGATTGACAGGGCACCAATTTCAGTAGGCTCAGGTCGACAAGCAATGACCGATAACTGATGAACCAAATGTCGTTTCAGTTTATTACAACTAAGTTGTAACTTTATTCCTATTTCCAGTTTTTAAATCTGTCGTGGCTCTGTGACTTACATCTATTCATATGAATGAAAACGTTTATGTTGCGTTCACGCAATGTCAGCAGAACGACAAGAACAGGAAAACCTACTATTATTCCAGCTTTGGAGCATTCGCACATTATTCCAAGATGGTTACCCCCTCTGCTAGCCTTGTAGTCACATCAGAAAAATATCCAAAATTTGAAAGTAAACAACAAGTAAAACCAGATACAAACGATGTATAGCTCATTTTAAACTAGCCAAATTGATTCCATTAGTGTTAATATTGGATTTTGTTTAGATGTATCTGCCAGCGATAATGGCTTTGCTGCCATTTTTGATTTTGTTTGTTGACACTAATGTAGCTGACATGAACAGTTTTTTCCTCTCGTCTGCTTTTGGTTTAAATGATATGACGTGAAAGTAGCATTAAAGTAACATTATCTAAAAGACTTTTATTTTATTTTATGACTCCTATTGTTTTGCAGTGTAATTACTGTAGTTTGCCTAATTATACTGATATTTTGATATTTTGGTTGGTATTCAGCTAGACACACACACAAGACACACATGCATATTTATATACAACAGTGGCAGATTGACCACTCGAAATTCGCAGTAATTTTTGAAACAGGGGATCTTCAATTTCACACAGAAGTAAACACAAGCAGGCTTCTCATTTCTAGCTGATGACCATGGATTCTGAGAGGAGAGGAGCTTTATGCTTTTACACCACTATATTTGCGTGACACCTGAAGAATTTGCTGAATAAGGTTTTGCATGAAGAATGACAAATAGCAGCATGTCCTTAAGACTGAATGTTTTTCAATCCTGTGTACCTTAATCCAAGGTAAGAAATCACATGGAAGCCCAATTTAGATTAAGATTGGTGATCTTACCCACAATTTGTGACTACACAGTACACAAGGCTGTACTGCCATAAATCTACGGGACCTTCAAACAGGCAGCATCATTCACCCGCCACCTAAATGTTACAGGAATATGTGAATGTCTGGGGTTGTCAAGTCGGGACCTCCAATCACAGATGTTTGGATAAATTAGACCCACAACAGCTCCAGGAGGCTTGACAGTCATGTCTGGGCTTCCAGATCAAACCACGTCACTAACAGATCTCGAAAAGTAATCATTATTATTTTAGATGTATAGTTAAGCTGATCTCTACTGTCAGCATTGCTTTCTGTTCTCTAAAATCCCTACTGATTTCAACAGCCATTGGACCATTGAGAAGGCTGCCACTTGGTGGAGGCTTCAAACAACCTCAACATCCTGTATCAACACTTTAAGGCTTGTGTGATAAAGCCCAAACCAAAGGTCAGAAACTGCACTGTATCAGCAAGCTAGTGTATTAACCCTCTAAAGCCTTAACATCCCATTTATATTCTGCTGACAAACAGCCAATGCAATCATGCTCCTATTGCTGCGGGGAAATCCAGCTGGTTTGAACTGATTGAAGAGCCTGGCCATGTTGGTCATGAACTGGTTTTGCGGTGCTGATGGAGCCTTTAGGGTTGAAATCTTGATTACAGTATTTATGATTTTATAAAGGTACATTTGCATACATTTACACAACGTGATTTAAGTACAAGTTTTGCAATTTCAGCTCCTGTTACACTTAAATCAAGAAAGAAAACATAATATGACTTGAAACATAATGTAAACTACTTGCGTTATGACCAAATACCTGCAACATTAATGACATTACCATCAGCCTCAGCTGTAGGTCTACCTTGTGTTTAGTGGTAATTAGCAAATGTTAGCATGCTAACACAGTAAACTAAGATGGTTAACACCTGCAAAACATCAGCATGTTAGCATTGTCATTGTGAGCATGTTAGCATGTTGGAGTTAGCATTTAGCTCAAAGCACGCTTTAGCTACCTAAGTACAGCCTCACAGACTCTTAGTCTTGTTGAATTTGAATTCTTTACTAATTTATAGCAATTCAGCAGTAGAAACTGGAGAATGTCAAATGACATGTTGAAGTAACAAAGCCCTCGAGTCGCTATGGGAATTATGACTTTTGTGTGTTGGAAACAAAAGGAGGAAAGAGCGCCACAAGCTCAAAAATCCACAGAGGAGTCAACAAAACATCTGACTTTGCTTGTTTGCTTCAAGTTTCCTACCGACAGTGTGAGGGACCGGGCAGGAAAGCTCAAGGACGGAGAGGTATTTTCTTAACAAAAAAGGTGTTTTTATTTACCCAATAATCATTTAAACCATTCACAAAAATAACCAATAGTTCCGGGCCCATAAAAGAGGTCAACTAAACAGAACTAACTGAAACAAATTAACAGAATTTAACAATGGGTCGGGTCGGGTCGGGTCAGGTCAAGTCAAGTCAAGTCAAGTCAAGTCAAGTCAAACCAAACCAAACCAAACTTAACCAAATCAAAGTTCAAACTGATCCGCCTAACAAAGAAGAAGAAGAAGAAGAAGAACCCATCTTTTGATTCAGAAAAGGTAGAAATACCATGGACCCAGCTTTATGTTTAGAACATGAATTAAGGAAAGCACAGGTTAATAGGGAAAGCGTAGTGGCCGTATTTTTTGATGTAGAGAAGGCTTATGATATGATGTGGAAGGAAGGATTATTAATTAAAGTAAATTAGGGGTCAAAGGACCAATGTATAGGTGGATCAAGGACTTTTTATATGGAAGATCAATTCAAGTAAGAATAAGGAAGAGTTGTTCACGGAATTTTGGGGTTGGAAATGGAACGCCTCAAGGAAGAATTGTGAGTACTTTGTTATTTTCTGTTATGATAAATGATGTTTTTCTGAACTTGGAGAATGGGGTGGGATTTTCACTTTTTGCAGATGATGGGGCAATTTGGAAGTGAGGTAGGAATTTGGAATTTATTGTGAAGAAACTACAAGAGGCTGTTGTTAAAATAGTAGAATGGTCAATTAAGTGGGGATTTAAATTTTCAGTAGACAAAACAAAGACAATGTTCTTTACATGGAAAATAATTGGCAGTAATGTAAGTCTAAAATTGTATAATCAAGAATTGGAGAGAGTGAAACAGTTTAGATTTTTAGGGGTGTGGTTTGATGAGAGAATTACATGTGCTGTGCATATTAGGAAAATAATAGACAAGTGTAAGAAAGTACTAAATGTAATGAGATGCCTGGTAGGGAGTGAATGGGGGGCAGAGAGAACAGCATTAAAAACTATTTACATAGGATTAATAAGATCAGTATTAGATTATGGGTGTGTAGCATTTGGATCAGCAGCAAATACATCTAGAGCTAGACAATATTTAATATCAAGCTTTAAGACTTTGCTTATGCGCCATTAGAACAACACCAACATCCGCATTACAGGTGGAAATGGGAGAAATGCCACTGGAATACAGAATACAGTTATCTATAAACTACTGGGTTAGTTTAAAAGGACATAGGGAGGATCATCCAACGCAAGAAACACTGAAACCATGTTGGGAAAAGGAGAGGAGAGAAACAAAAAATTTTGGATGGACAGTTGAGCAGAAAGCAAAAGAGCTAGAAATAACTGAAATAAACATTAGTCCTATGGTACCACTCTCGGTGATACATCCTTGGTTACTTCCTGAACCTATTGTAGATCTCACCTTGCTTGGGATAAAGAGCAAAGGAAAAGAGTTTATTTTACATCCGCAGATAATAAAAACCTACATAGAAAATAACTATTACAGCTGTGTTCGAATGTATACAGATGCTTCAAAGAACCTGGCAAACAAAATTGGTATTGCCCTCATAGTTCCAGATTTCAACATTAAAATTAGCAAACGAGTCAGTGATGGGTTATCTGTATATACTGGGGAAATGCTGGCAATTTTATCAGCATTGCAATGGGTTGAAGAAGTGAGACCTTTAACCACTACCAGGACAAGAAGTTATTTAACCCAAACCACGATGTCTCCCTAACTCTAACCAAGTCATTTTGAGCCTATCCGAATCAAACCTTGAAGCTGGACAGGTGTCAAATTTCAACATATTTTACTTCAATAGGTTACCACATCATGAGATTTCTTCTTTATTTTTTTGCTTTGAAACAAATCCTGTCTTGAAAAATGAAGATTATTATTTTATAGGTGAAACAGTGCTAAGACATTTAAGCTGTACATGAAAGACTGCCACTATTAACATGCTTATTGTAGTTTATCCTCAGTCCGACAACATTGCCTATTTAAAGATATTCTGACATGTTTCTTTAATGAGATGTGATTCTGCTGCTTGTGTGTGCTTCTAGTAACACATGGATCCAGTATTTCTTTCTCTGCCTCTATCTGGCATCTATTAAAATACATGACAGCAATTAGCAAACAGGTTTTAAAGCTTAAATGCTTTGGAGTAACAATGGAGAAACGCTGCATAGTAATTAACAATGGGAAGAATGTGGAGTAAAATGAGTGGATGATAGGCTATGGAGGAATAATAAGGTAGGTGTCCTTCCTGGATGAACTTTCACTATAGCTTCATGACCTCCTTTCCTGTAGATTTATAGGAGAGCTGTCCTGCACTCTTTCAGTGTCAGCTTCAATTCAATGTGATTTATTGGTATGAATAAATCAATTGGCTGCATGCATTTTCAAGAAGTGATGATAAAATAGGAATAGGCAAGAATAAATAGGAGGTAGAAGCAGATCATTGCACATTTCATCTCAGTGGTTCTAGCTCTACAGTGTCCTCCTCATGAAGTGGCAGTTTTGAACAGGTACATTCATGAAGTAACTTCCTGGCCAAAAAGGGGGTCCATGAAGACCCATAAATGGCATTTTCTCAGCATATTCAGCCCCACTTTGGAATCCATGAAGATTGATTGTGAGGTCAAATCATGATGACTGAAATACCTTAGTTGTTGCATTAATTAACGTATTGTTCTTGCACTAATACATGAGATACTGTGCAATCTGTCACAAGAATGCAAAAAAAATGTCCGCTGCCTGAGTGTTGCCGTCTTTCTCTTGATTTTTTAAAATTTAAACCTAATCATGATCACTCTTTGCTTCTTGGCGTGTGGGGTTTGTTGAAAGACAGAGTCTGGACCACAACTTTGTGCGCACCTGCAAACAACCTGCACATGCAACATTAACTCATCTTCCAGTGGGCCTCCTGTTCTGTGACATTTATGTCACAAGACATGTCCCCTAACAAAACATTTTCCAAGGGGTCTTTAGCTTGAGTAGCCTTCCATCGATCAACATAGTGCATGGTAAAATATTACCACGATCAGACAGGAACACAAGACTGTATTTGATTACAGGTAAGTTGACTTTAAAAGGTTTTTAGCTTTTACCAAGAAGTCAAACCTCACAGATTTGAAATGGTGCCGTTTCTCGTCTTTACTTGTACTGTTTCAGTAGCATGGCTCCAATGTGCCAAAGTGTTTTGGAAAAATACTAAAGGAAAAACATGTGCCAGTGCTGCCAAATTCTGCCAACTGTTAATTAAAAAAGAGAAAAACTCTTTATCTGGCCAATTTTAACAATTGTGGCCCTAAACAATGGTACAAAAGGTTTATACAATGAGGCTCTAAGGGGTTCCAAGCCTGAAACGTAGTTCCTGTTATTGAGGTCCATAATGGATATAACAGCAGAGGCAGGACGGTAAAAACAAGGGTTAAAATAACAATAGAAACAGTGTCTGAGGCAGAGTGTGTATGTTGTGTGTATTTGTTATGTATGTATGTATGCAGAGGGCCTGAGGGAGGTTGCTGATGTCAGTGAAGTGTTTCATCTAAGAGGTACATTTTTCACCTGTATCCCATGTGGATTAGGCTGTGTGTGTGTGTGTGGGTGTGTGTGTGTGGGGTCCAGCTGGTCCTCCAGGTAGCTGTGTGTTTGTGCAATTAACCTCCGACACTGTTCTGTCTCTCTCCCTCTCTCTCGCTCTCTTTGGCTCTCTCATAGTGCATGTTGCACCTGCACACGAATAAACAAATACAAGAGGAGGAAAAATACCTTCATTTATATAATGTAATCTATTACATTACCCATTCAATGTTTATTCCTTTGCACTATTTGTATTTGTTTACAATTTACAGAAACACTTGGCTTATATATAGACATTGTATGTTGTTGGTCATTGTTGCTTTACTGTATATATATATATGAGACTGTCCTGCCCAAAAATACGTCTGTATAGGTTGTCTGTGCAGCAGCTTATTACGACTCATATTTAAGTTTGTATGACCTCTAGTGGCCATAGTAATTATGATGGCAGCAAAGGTGGAAGTCCGGTGACAAAGTCCACGTAGGGAGGAGGTCAGGGTGGATGGATGTGTCAAAAAACACAGAAACCAAAAGTCAACGTTGACTTATTTTAACGTGATGTAACTAACTAAACTTACTAACGTATTTATTTTAACCCAAACCATGATCTTTTCCTAAACCTAACCAAGTAGTTTTGGTACCTAACCAAACTGCGACTGCTTCACAACATTAACCACGTGTTTAATATTGTTACCATTGCAACAAAGTTCCGGTACGCCTATATATGTTGTTTTGGGAGTCAATGGCAAATGACCTATTCTGTTGTTTTTGGAGTCATATCTCCTGCCACCAGTAGGGGCGCTAATTTAGGAAACACTCCTGTGGCTCGTATTAGAGGTTAGGAACAAACAACCTACGTGGTCGTATGGGTTGGAGAACTTGTTGTTATATATACACCTGTTTTCCACCTACTTGTATGTACATAATAGTTCTGTGTTTATTTTTCTTTCTGTAAGTGTGTAAGTACAATGAGAGCAACTTCAAATTCCATGTATGTGTAGACATACTTGGCCAGTAAAGCTGATTCTGATATTCAGAATACATGAATGAACCAAAGATGTAACATCATTTTACAATTTAATTTGTGTCCTCCTCCGTAACTGAATTTGTACAATTGGTATATTTCTAATTATATTCATTTTGTTGTTGTATATGTTACCTATTATCAAATTGGTTTGATTTGTTTAAAAGCTTCCTGAGGACAGGTGTTGCAAATTAGGATTACACTACCATCACTAAATACAATCCATATGTGTATGCTGCAAATTTCATTGCTACAGTAATTTTCTTGTCAAAAAAATTTATTAAACAAAACAAAATACTAAATATTATGTAACTAATAAGGAGGAATTTGATCTTCAATTTGGATGCTAAATTTGTCTAACGATGCTTTAGGAAGTCATATATTTTAATAGTGAGTTTAGTTTCTCCAAAGTTAAAGTTTTTTCTTGTTGCATTTCCTTATTTCGACCTTCCTCTTTAAAGGGAAAGACAGTAAGAGAGAGGATGAATGAGAAAAGATAACGGTGGAAACAAGCACAGCAGGGGAGGAAAAATAAGGAAAGTGAGTGAAAGAGGGAGAAAGCAGGAGAGAGGCACAGAGAGTCAAATTAAAGGGATTAGACAGCTCATTCCCCCTAATTCCCTAATCACCTCCTCCCACAGTGGATTGGGTTGCCACGACGATGTTTACATGACCCCATATCCTGCTGAAGCCAAAACAAGCATGGCCTACATTATGCTAAATCCCCCCGTTTACCTGGCATAATCCCTCCCAGACAAACACTCCGCTACCTGCTACCTGAAAGTCCGGGTCGACAGCCTGATGGGGTTGTTGGCCATTTACTAATGGAGAGGAGGGCCACAACTCCTTTCTGACAAAGGAGCTGCAAGAAAAACATTTGCAGGTCAGGTTATCTGACTCTGCTTTGCTTTACACGACGCTGACATTGCTTTGCTTTGATGTGAAAGGTGGACACAGGCTACTGTAATAACAAGGGCTACAATTAGGTTACAACAGCAATCCTTTAGTAAGCGTCTAGTCCTACTGTTGACATCATTTCTGTTCTCAGTTGCAAAGCTTTTTTGAAATGGACTTCTGATAAGATATTGCTCATTGTCAGCACCATCTGACATGTGATTTTCTAGTGTGAAAACAACATTTCAAATCCAATAATCCTATTTAGCATAGACTTTCACAAGATCAAGGCCTGTATTCATCCAACTACTGAGAATTACACTTAAGAATGCTCTACAGAGCCAATTTCAGAGTAAAAAATAGGGCAGTATAAGACATTTATCAAGTGACTTACTCCTACTTACAGCAAAGTGTAAGAGGAACAAGGATTTACCCTACATCTGCCATACGGTTCATTCTTTAAAAGTGATTTGTTATTCTGCAAAAACATGATTTTATTTTTTTTTTAAGTTCATTTTGTTTGTGTGAAATCCTTAATATCTCCAGTAGCAATCAACATGATCTAATAATCTCATTATCTGTGATAATCTAATAGATTTATAACACATAAAAAGGGGATTAAATCATAGGAAATGGGCTGAAATGGAACCAAAAAGAAACCTAAACTGAAGCAGAGAGGAAACTCATAACAGGGAGAATTTAGTACTTCACTGACAAGTGCAGACAATGAAGATGCCAGCTGGATTTTTGTTCCCTAAGGAATTCAAAAAGTGGTTTATCAAATGTTAAAATTAAATGCAAATAACAGTCTAAAACTACCCTATTCTGAATTATACATATTGCTTCATTTATTTATTCATTTATTTTCATTAAGAGCAGAACATTTTGGATTTTTACTTCAAGTTGATGAGAATGCAGAAGCTTTATTTGATAAAGACTGGACTGTTTGGATAATAATTGAGAGGTGGAGCCTCAGTGTGATGATGAAATAGACTGACAGTTGCCTTACTGCTTGAACTTGCGCTAAAAGCTTTGTTTTTAGCAGTTTGATAAATATGGGCACAGGTATTTCTCTGGTTCTGGTTCTGAGATGCTTAATCACTTTAAAATGTATTATTACACGAATCAAGAATGATAGCACATTTTTAAAGCTCCTGAGTACTAGGCAGGAGTCTAACCAGTTCAGATCACCACAAGCTGAAACTCTGTAGTATAAAGCCTAGATTTCAGAGTAAGAGAGACTTAAGGTCAAGGCAACAGATGAATGTAACAAGTCCTCACATGACAAGAGTTGCATTTTGAAGAGCCTAGATTGCAGGGTGGGAGTGGAAATTGACAGGAGAAGTACGACGTCTAAATAAGCCTGGTGCCAGCAAGAGATAAACTCTTTAAACTCTGTCGAGTTGCCAGATTCAAAGACTTAAAGAAGCCGCAGGGTGTGGGATGGTGATAATTGAGTTGTTAGATCTCTCACCTCTGGGTGCCTCCTAAAGGCTAGGACGGAGTCCCAGTACAGTTTCTTTCCATTCTATCCATTTTCTTAAAAAAATAAAATTAAATCCTGTCCCATCCTTAAATATTCAAAACATTAAAGCTGCAACCAAAGCAACTCTGCATTTTAACACACTTGAATCTTCTCATCTCTGAAGTTCTTCGTTACCCAGAAATTATGCAATACTGTGACATAAAACTGCACATTTTAAACCAGAGCTTCATTTGACAAATAAATACAGAAGTCGGAAGGAATGAGAATTTTTAGATTTTAGATTTTTTAGCTGCTAAATGCTCCACTTTGTTCACCAGCTAGTTGCTAATTGTGTCTGTAGAGACTGAACCAAAACAGTAAAGTTGCGGCTGTGAAACCAAAACAATGAGCTGAAAGATCCTGAAAGCTGAGGGAAATTTACATGTAGTAAATTGACCCATGTTTAATGTAAGAAACTATTGATCATGGTAGCTTCAATGTTCAACTAGCAACAAAAATGTCTTTATAGTATCTTTCTTCTTCTTTCCAATTGGATGAAAACAGAGACAGGCTCAACCAAGTGTTTAATTCACAACAAGATCACTGCTGTCAGTTGGTACAGAGAGCACTTTTAATACACACGCACAAAACAAACACATGTAGGCACTTATATCCTACTGAACGCCACTTATATTAAATGTCTTCTGTGGTTTGTGTGAAACAGGGACTGTTTACCCAGAGCACAGAGAACATAAAGAGATGAAAGGAGGTGTGAGAGAGGAAGAAAGGAGAACATATAATAGACATAATGCATTAAAGCATTGAGGGTCTATTTACAATTCAATCAGTGAAGACACAGAAGGTTATATACAAAAAGTGATATTTATTCAAAGACATTAGAGAACAGTTTTGACATTGACCCTGTCCTGTAGCAATAATTTAAAGAATCAATCCCTATAAATAAATGAGGTCCTCAAGATTCCCTCTGGGCATCTACACATGGAGTGGTGGAGGAGGAAGAGGAGGCAGGGTGATGGCATATGTATCCATGCATTTTGCTTGACTTTATTTTATATGCACAGATAACACCATAAGGATTTGTTGCAAGCAAGAATGACTGGTTTGTAGTCTTTACAGGCTGCCCCGCCTACCAGAGTGGAGAAGGTGAAGTACAGAGAATTAGAACCTCTGTATGAAGTGACTGTTAACATTGCTTGTTAGAAACTCAATAAAACAACCACAATGGAAAACAACTACCATGGGGTCCACTGAGTTTAAAATAACAGCTATTAATTTATATTTTTTTTAGGTCCTTTTTTATTTTTTTTAGTTCCATCAAATTCAATCAGCCAAACAACAGAAGAGAGATCTCACTGGAAAAATACACTCATTACATACACGCACTTCAGCACCACACACAGCGCCAGATATAATCCAAAATCTGGTCATTTCCAAGACATCCAGATATGCTTCACAGCACGGGATTGGCTTGAAATTGATTCATGACAGGGTGCCCTGTCTGCCCCGGCAATCTTTTTAGTAGGTAATCACAACAATATCAGAATCCGCTCAGAAGATAGGAAGATGCTATAATGCAAACCTTAAAGAGTAGATTCAGAGTTTAAGGTAAGATAAGAGACTTCAAGAGTTCACAGAGAGGTCAGCGTTTCCAGGAGAAACAGGGCTATGGCTTCAACACTTCAGGCTGATGAAACTATTGACGGTGATTATGAGATAACCCATAACACAACAAGTAAAACAATTATTTGCTGTAGCACAGCGTGGGAAGAGGCTCCATGTTTTACCTCTGTCTAGCATAAGGAAAATGGTGTTCAAGTAACACTGGAGTAAAACTAACAGGCTCTAAAGACACAACAATCAGAAGTACAGCACTGACGTTCATACTGTAGTGCAACAAGGTCAACAAGCAAATCCGTTTCAGAGTAATAAAGACACACCAGCATGTGTCAGTTGTTTATCACAAGCAGGAACAGTAGGTGAGGTGGGTTAATGTAAAGTACAGAGAACAGAACTCAGTGGGAGGATAATGGAATATAGATTCATATTTTACCAAACAATCTCTACCATGTTATCATTAACCATTATATTTATCTAGTGGCAAGATGAACAACCTGTGTTCAGAAACAAAGCACTGCTCATATCTCTGTTGTGTTTATTAACTGAGCTTAACTGTGAAAGAAAGTAAGACTAGAAAAATGTATTACCTGATACCAGTCATGTAGACCTGAGACTTGGACTAGGTTTCCATATGAACATTGAAACATATTTTGCTTGCTGTAATCATTCCTCCTGTTCATACTGGCCATGAAGAGATCCCCTCCTAATGAGCTGTCAATGGAAGTGATGGGGGACAAAATCCCAATTTCTTGTTCTGTGCAAAAATGCATTCTACAGTTCAGCCAAAGCTAAAATGAGGCTTCAGCAGAGTAAGTAAAGCTGGGCAGACACTGTATTTTTATTAATCTTTTACATTGTGTTAACTAAACACTACACGTCTTAATGAGCCTTTCTGCACGGCCACAACCTGCCCCTTTATGCTGAAACTGTACAGGTCAATTGACTGGCTGCGATGTGGGAACTCACATTGAACGTATGCACGGAACCCCTAGTTGGTTTTGTACAGATTCCAATAAAGTATCTGACATACACCGATCAGCTATAACATTATGACCACTGACAAGTGAAGTGAAGAACATTGATTATCTCGTTACAATGGCACCTGTCAGTGGGTGGGATATATTAGGCAGCAAGTGAACATTTTGTCCTCGAAGTTGATGTGTTGGAAGCAGGAAAAAATGGGCAAGCGTAAGGATGTGAGCGACTTTGACAAGGACGACTGGGTCAGAGCATCTCCAAAACTGCAGCTCTTGTGGGGTGTTCCCGGTCTGCAGTGGTCAGTACCTACCAAAAGTGGTCCAAGGAAGGAAAACTGGTGAACCGGCGACAGGGTCATGGGCGGCCAAGGCTCACTGATGCGCATGAGGAGCGAAGGCTGGCCCGTGTGGTCCGATCCAACAGAAGAGCTACTGTAGCTCAAATTGCTGAAAAACTTAATGCTGGTTCTGATAGAAAGGTGTCAGAACACACAGTACATCGCAGTTTGATGCGTATGGGGCTGCGTAGCCACCTACTTAAACATTGTTGCAGACCAAGTACACCCCTTCATGGAAACGGTATTCCCTAATGGCAGTGGCCTCTTTCAGCAGGATAATGCGCCCTGCCACACTGCAAAAATGGTTCAGGAATGGTTTGAGGAACACGACAACGAGTTCAAGGTGTTGACTTGGCCTCCAAATTCCCCAGATCTCAATCCAACCGAGCATCTGTGGGATGCGCTGGACAAACAAGTCCGATCCATGGAGACCCCACCTCGCAACTTACAGGACTTAAAGGATCTGCTGCTAACGTCTTGGTGCCAGATACCACAGCACACCTTCAGAGGTCTTGTGGAGTCCATGCCTCGACGGGTCAGGGCTGTTTTGGCGGCAAAAGGGGGACCTACACAATATTAGGCAGGTGGTCATAATGTTATGGCTGATCGGTGTATATGTTTTGCTCCTGTAGACCCCAAGGGAATACCAGTTGGCAACTGGCATTGAGCCTAAAAGATGGGAGAGGTCAATTCCCTGGATGATATGATAACAGTAAGTGGTCCATTTCATGAGTAAAGAAGGAATTCATACCAGTTTGCTTTGTTGTTGAGAGACAGAAAGCAGATAAACTGAACTGTCATCGACTTTGTTTCAAATCCAGCTCTACCCAGAGATACAGGAGTCCATTGAGATGGGGGATCGAAGAGCCTTTCGTGAGCCTCCTGAAATGTCTCCTGAGCAGAGGATCAGTCCTGAGGAGGCTCTAAAGCACCCGTTGGTCTCCATGGCCCAGCTAGAGGATGAGATGGACACCAGCTCGTAGGAAGTGACTGTGTTTTGGTATCAGTCAGGTTGGATTGACTCATGATTGGATGAATGGACAGATTTATTTACTGATGGACTGATTTGTTAATTGATTTTTTACTCAGTGTGGACAAATCCTTCGATAAAACGATGGTCTGCCAGATGGATGACTTGGAGGAGGAACTAACACCTGACAACGAGGCTGAGGAAGAGTCCAAAGCTAAAGGTTCTCCAGTCATCACTTGTTCCAATGCCGCAGGCTCAGCTGCTCCTTGCTCCAACAACATGACCTTATGTGCCTGCTTGTGCAAACCTTTCATTTACACTTGCTGAACTGGTGTTAAACATGTGTATATACAGCAATACAGAAACATCGGATGTATTATTAATGGCAATTTAATCAAGCATAATAAGCTCATCTGAAGTTTAAGTTGTGAAGCATTTAAACATCCATATAATAATGATTGATTAATTTAATGACGATTGACTATATTGTATTAGGTTTAATCTCACATATGGTCTGATTTGTTTTCAGTATTTACAGCAAGGTATCAAAACTACACAATACTTTGATGTTTTAAATATTGTATATCGACTGCCTTAAAATTGTTTCTGATGCGGTTGTGTGTTTTGGGACAAGACGACATAAAGATTGCAATATCAGTCGGTCCATCAGTCTGTCCCTTACTGGCCTGATTTCCATTATATTTGTTGAAACTGTTGGAACTGTGGAACTGATACTGAAAGTAAGTGTTGTAATTCGTTATTAATGTTGAATTAATGTCGTTTGTTTTCATCGTGATAGGGGCGTGACGAATCAGGCAAAGGCACGTTGTAGCTGATAAGACCCAATCAGGAAGAGAACGTGGGTGTCTACGTCATCGTTTTAAAAAGTCTCCGCCCGTCCTCACTAAAAAATAATCCTAGAGTTTTCAAACTAAACCGGGGACAGCAGAGTTTCAAAAGGTCTCCATTTTAGGGGTTATAAAACGCTGGAGTAGTGTGGACGCTAGGCGTAAACGTAGCAAAAGTTATGTGTTTTAAAACAAAAATGTATTAGTGTGGATGTAGCCTGAGTGGCATGTAGACTATTATTCTAGTGTTGTTTTCAAAGCACTAAAACTGTTCTACATTGTTATTCTGAGCAGACTTGTTAAATATTGCACCCCTAGCTCTAATTATTGCTTGTCCCCTGAAATGTGTCACATAATGTAGGTAATCAGTCATTTATGTCATGGTCCTGGACAGGAAAACAATTGGTTGCAGCTTTTGCCTGACTCCCCACATCCTGATAGAGTTTCCTCCCTGTGTATAAAAGGTTTTAATATAGAAGCAGTCTGACGGTTTAATTGTGATGTTTTGAGGAAAAAACTGTTACATATTGGCAACTTACAGTATAATGTTGAAAATAGATGTATTTAAGTTGGTTCCAAATATGCACTGGATGAAAAATGTCTGTGAAGGTCAAGTAATTAGTTTAAGCAGTGTCATGATGTTGTTGGAGATATCAGAAGGAAAACAAACACTCATATTTATGGTGGCCATGCAAGCCAAAATACAAACCCTTCACATAGAGTCATTCTACTCTCATGTACATATATTGTCACTCTCATATTAATTTGGCACATTTTTATTCTCATATGTGTATATTTGAACTCATACAATGATACATTGTCACTATCATATACATGTATTCCAAGTATACATTTGAGAATATAAAGACTGTAGAGAGAATGAGAACAAGAGAATGCATGTATGTTTTCATGTCTGAATGAAATATATGTATGTAAGAGAAGAATGAATGTATGTGTAAGTAGTGGAGACGGAAGGCAGGTCATTTATCATGCTGTGATTGGCTGAGAGGTGGGAACAGGGTCATGCTAAGGTCGCACGCAGCATGGAAGGGATAGAAAGCCATTGGGGTATTAAAAATGTTTTTATCGTCAGCTGAAACAAGAGGACAGCATCATCTGCACCTACTTACAGTGAGATTAGAGCGCGTTTTGGACCTGGCACCCCAAAAAGTATCGTCAGCAGGTCAAGCAGCCACACCAAGCAAAACTGGAGGAGTTCGCTAGTCTGTGCGATCTCAAACTCGGCAACATTTCAGCAACTGGGACTCCTGGCCAAGGAAAAAGGAAGAAGAACTTACATAGCAGCCCTACATGACGGTGTCATACTATTAAATCCTAATTACTGCTTAGATAAAAACTAATTATCCTACAATGTAAGTTAGCTAACTTAGCAACACAAGTTGGCAACATGTCAGCAGATGTTGTGAGCCTTGACTAAGACTTGAGTTGAACAATGTGATGCTTGAATTAGAATTTCCCCAAAGATTTAAAACAGTATTGCTGAATACAGTCAGAACAGCTGAGGGATAGAGCAGCAATTTATAGTCCCACCAATGATATTCATGATATGTTAAGTCAGTGACTTACAGTTCGTGGGCAAAATCTGGCCCGTGATAGGATGCCTGATGGCCCGCCAACCATTTTCTAATTGACAATGAAAATAGATTGATTCACACTGGGAATTCTTTGTTTATACCAATGAGTAAATGTTCAGTAATGTCCCATGGCTGTTGCATATTAGCCTATCAGCGATCTGTGCAGTGCCAGTGGTCACACTTGATTTCTGCAAAAAATTCACCTACACCTGACCTGCGTGGGAGAAGTTTGCCTTCAGAGCTGTCTGCCTGACAGAAATGCCTGAGGGCAAACTTCTCCCAGGTGCCTGCACGGGGCTGCTGCGACTGGATTAGCCTCTTGGCAAAGATGAGTGAGGACAGCAAATGTTGAAAGGTTGACAATGAAAACAGGCAATTCAGTGAAAAATGGACAGATGAATTTGCCTTTATTTTGCCACCTCATACCAAACCTCTGTGTTTAATTTGCCAAATGACAACTGCTGTATGCAAGGCTGCTAATATCAGGCATGATCACAAGTCAAAACATGCTACATGCATTCCCATCTGGTAGCACCACAAGATATCTGATAAATATTATTCATCTTTGTTTATTAACTGGCCCCTGGCCTCCTGTCACTGAAGTGGCTCCCCGGGCAAAGCAAGTGAGTATCCCTGTGTTAAGATTTCCAAACGAAGCAGCATTTTTACTTGGTTTGAAATTTGTAGCCACATAACTTGGACTCGCTATGAGTTTGACTGACATGGCAGTAATAGATAATGGGATCATTTCTATTTTGGGATTAGATATTCTTTTAAGGCAAGTAAAGTATAAAAAGAAAATACAATGATTACAATATAAGGACAGGGAAAACCAACAATTAAATAGCTACATATCATTAACAAATTAATTGTTCCTCAAAAAATACCTACGATTTTTTTCTCTGTACATTCGTTACGCACAGCGTAATGATGGTCTTATAGTTACCTATTATAAAAAAGTATTTTTTTTAATTAAGTGATTTTCCTACAGTGTGTAGGGAGTGTGTGCCGAAGCAGAAAGAGAGCCTCCTACCTACAGGATGGTAGTGAAATGATAATGAGAAAAAATAATAATAGGAAGAAAAAAAAATCAGTTGTACCAGCAATCTGTCAAACAACTTGTTGCCCATTTAGTGTAGAGAAGTATGCAGTGAAGGCAGTTTCAAATGTACACACACAGGTGTCTCTCCTAAACATCCAGAGTACATCCTCATAAGCGAGAGATTTCATGTGGCAGGGAATGATAGAGGAAGGCGTGATCAGAATAAAGATTATGTCATGTGGCTAGAAAGAGGGAGCGAAGCAGACGCAGAGAGAAGGAAAGTGAAAGAGCGAGCGGTGTGATGAGAATATTAATTGCACAACACTGTGGGAACCTTAAAGTCCATTACTGCTGGAGAGCTGTCATAAAACTATTAATGAGAGCACGATGGAGAGAGAGGCTGAGAAAAGGAGTGAAACTGTGCAGGTTGAGCGAGGGAGTGGAGGAAGGAAGGGGTCATGTTCCTGATTTGCTGTGGTAATATGATCTCGAGGCGGGCGTCGAAGAGAGAATTAAACCACAATTAAAACCAGATTAGCAAAGAATCATACAGGCTAAAACAGGAAGGGGGAGAAGGTGGGGAGTAACTGAAGCAGGTGAGGAATTTAAAAGAGGAATAATACCAATAAGCTCCAGAGGAGAAGAAATGTCAGAAGAGAACATATGGAGTCATAGCTGGAAAAAGAAAGCCAAACAAACCCTCACTCAGATGGAGCAGGGTAATGTATGGCACTTAAATGCTAATTGGAGTGAATGTGCCTGCTGTTTAATGCTAATACGTTTGTGGTGGGAGCTAATGTTTGCTAATTACAAGGTGGTGTGGAAATGCTTGCTCCAAAGACAGATACAGCAAATAAATGGCTGCACAACACACGCTGTGGTTGAATAATGTTTATTGGTTCTGGACAAAATCCATACCAGTGTTTTTTCCAATGTCTCAGGGTACTACGGAGAATGTGAAGATTTAATGTCGATACAACAGCGTCAGAATCCTGATCCACCGTTTATTGAGCTGCAGATATACCTGGTGTCCTATCTGGGATCTCTCACCTGGCAACATTAGGTATATTGACTTCAGGTGCCTCAGTTCTACACACAGGGTCGTGTTCAGAATGAAAATACAGACTCAAGACACAACAATGTGCCTGTAGACAAAAAATAGAGATGAGACAGCTGCATTGGTTTGAATGGGAGTGTATCAGACAACAGAGAAATGTGGCTGAAACATGTCCGGTATTAATAGACTGGATGTCTTCTGGTTTTCACCCGCTGGTGCAAGGCCAGCAGTAGCTCAGCTCTGTCATCCACAGTCGCTTATGGAATTCATTATGACTGAAAAAACTGTAGAAAAATATGGCATTCATGTTTGTTTCATGTATTCATTTGAGGAACGTTACAGTCTCCTCGTCGCTCCACACAGATCTGATGTTTCTGTCTGCCGCTGTTTTTTGTCTCTTCAGTGGAGCGGAAGCTTCAGCGGCTGTTTAAGTCACATGCTTCATGTACATCATGATTTATTTGTTTAGTCTGTTTAATAGCTGTCCTTTACACTGGGGATGCTGTGGGCATGTGTGTCCACCACCTTTTGAAATGTCTGATTTTGTCCCCATCACTTTTTAAAAGCTTCATTTGTTAAAAATGAAAAGTAGCTTGCACCAAGAAATGTTAACTAACAAATGAGAACACTTTGAGAAAGGATTATTTGCACAATAAGAAAACTTACAATGGGCATTGTCCAATGCTGCATATAGATGACTGTTATTTTATGCTGAGTATTTTGGTATTGTTGACTGTAGTAGTAGCCGAGGTTATGCCCTTTTGATGCGTCGTCATTTTCCCCAACCCGCCGTAACTATCTACTCTGACCTCGCACCAATCTTCCCGTTACATTGTCTAAAATCGCATATGTTGAAGACTGTTTAAAAAATGTTTTTCATCTGAGCCCTCTCGTTTTTTAAAACAGGTGGATGGAAACCAGCATAGTGAGAGAACAGGAATTTTCTCTACAGAAAGTTTCTCCTGAAACTTAAAGTCAACTGCAAAGGGGGCCTGACTCCTGTCTGTCAGCATTTTTGGTGTGCTGTACATTCATATTTGGTGTGTTTTATATGAATATTTGGACTCTCCCTCTGTTTATCACACTGTGCTGCTTTTAAAGTGGATGAGAGGAGCTGATGATTGGCTAAGTTATTCATCCTGCTCCACCTTTTTTTTCGAGATTGGTCCCCCCTGCAACAGGATTGCACTTTACCTGCTGGTCAAACTGATCGCACTGTGCAGTCTACATAATCTAATACATTTCATCTGATCAGCAGCCATACTTCACCATTCCTCACTGTCACTCTGAACTCTAACTTTGATAGCAATCGAGTTACATGATGGGATGGGAGGAGAGATACCCAGAAGTCTATGATGGTGTATTAAGTACTGGCAACAAACGTGCAGTTAAAGGGTTTTGTGCATCACAAATTGTGATATATATAAGTTATAACTTACTGTACTTAGACTATTAGTTATTAATAATAACTGACATTTGAAGACACCAGAGACAGAGAGAGGAACTTTTCAAAAGCATGAGATGAGGTTTCGTGATTTGAAGAGTAACTTTAAAAAAAGCTGTAAAAGTGTGCTAAAAATGAATCTTTGTTGTGCAGACAAAGTCACGCACATATCACATCTTGCCTCTTGTATTCCATACAACGGTGGCAAGAAAAGAAACTACATAAAAAAGTAAGAAAACAATGGACTTAAGCCTATAAATATTTAATCTGAGAGAGAAAAGAGGGATAAAAATTATTTAGTTTGCGGTCCGGGCATTCTAGTGGTGTGTGTTAGTTTCTTTTATGGCTCTACTCTATGAGGAGAGGTAAAGAGGTTTATGTGGACCGTGCAGGGTTTTATATTGCACATAGGAAGGAAGAAAACAACACTACCATTACCACTGGCCCAGTCTTTACAGTCACTTCCAAAGCTTGTCTATTTGTGCGATGAGCATCTGCTTTTTGCCTTACAATGGAAAGGACACAGTGATGACAGACCTAAGAGATAATCTGCTATCCAAGAGCGCAGACACTCAAAGCTGAAATTATTTCAATTTAGCAGAAGTTCATGCACTTGAAAGGCATTTTCAGAGGCTTCATTGCTGCAGCACTTATCCCAACCGTCTGCTAAGTGCTTCAAAAAAGATATCAGGCGGGCACAGGGTCTAAATTGACCCGTGGTGTAATTTAAAACCATACCTCACCTGGCACACTTTTATTCTTCATCAGCTCTGCTATCAATGCTTTCAGTTCTTTTTTTCTTTTAAAAGTACAACAACTTAACAATGTCTGTCACAGAGCTAGTTTCCAGTCAGAATTGTAATAAAATGAGATAAAGCATCACTGCGTTACTGCAAATCATAAAGAAAATGTACTGATAAACTATACTTTTTACTTTACTTTTTATTCATACTTAAACTAGTACTATGGAGTAAACCAACAAATTTAACATATTAAAATTAAAGTGCAACTCACACAACACATAAAACTGAAAACATGGAAATCTTATTTACAAAGATAAAACAGCCAAAAACAAACACTGAAATATAATTATATATATTATTATAATTATATTAGGCACCAAGCAAATGTGTTTACTCGATAGACAAACATTTCCCTGTCAGTCCGAGCACAGGTAGAACACAAGAGGTGAGTGAGCTGAAACCACCTTATGGGCTCAAATAAAGGTCAGTAAGGTTTTGTTCATGTTGTATATCAGCCTTTGTAAACCTGTGACAATACCCTGCACAAGAAATGTACATTTTCTTAATTTATTTGTAGTTGTATAATTTCTTTTGAGAATGTGTAAATAAAATGTGTGCAAATTATATGAATGATGCCAAGCAAAGACTGAGAAAAAAAAAGAGGTGCTTTTGTGAACATTTGAGTACAGATTGAAAGCAGAAAACTGTTTGAAACTCTCAAAAGTTCCCAGACTGTGTGACACTGAAATTGCAGACATTTGACCGTACAAGCAAAATTCTGCTTCTAACTTTAATGTGTGTGCGTGTGTAACTTCAGTGTCACAGATAGTGTGTGGGAAATTTGAGCCCTAGGTTTCTGTCACAATCTTTTACCTTGAATCTGAACTCGTGTTCACTAAACTTTTCACTTTTTTCACATCTTTGTTTAACCTCACCATTGATTGATTGATTGATCATTTGTGCAAAATGTTACTACTACACATTTCTGTACACATTCACAAATTTTGCATGCAGGGTTTTTTCACAGGTTTCTACACATTGACCTTATTTCTGAACATCACTTATTATTATTTGAGACAATACAGACTTTATATCCACATGACATTTACATCATGCTACATCAGGGTTTTTATTTGAATGACCCAAACACATTCTTGGGAATGTCACTTTCAGCTCTATGAGGTTCTGGCAGGTCTGTTTTCTGTCCAGCTTGTCCAACCTGTTACCGTGCACATGGCAAACAGCCACATGATTTAACAACAAATGATTTATGTACTGAGGCAAACAAGAACAGTACACATATTAAAACCAACGTTACCAAGGCTGCCTATACATGTGTTTTGCCCTTTAACTTACTTGCTAATATATATGTTACACCCACTGCAGGTCACTAGCATAAGGAGCGACAATAAAAGAGCAAAAGAGTAGAAAGTTTTTTATTACAGAAGTTCAGTTTTACAATTTATGTTCGGCCACCTTACCCTGCTCACAGTTGACTTCCCAGTGATCACTAACAGGGCAGGGGCCCTGCACTGCACACCACTGCAAACTGTAATCCATAAGTCTTGCACACTAAGTGACTTTAAGGTGGGGTAGGCAGTATTTTTTTGGCGTCACCGGGCAAATTTCCATAATAACCGTTCGGCATATTGTAATTCAAGTGGTCTGAGAGAAAACCTCTACTTCAGCCCCTCCTCTTGGCTCTGTTTTCAGGCTTTAGAAGATCTAACCTGTGATGGGAGACTTTGGCCAATCACAGGTCATTTCAGAGAGAGGGCATTCCTATTGGCTGTTCTACAAATGCAGACGTGCGTGCGCATCCCTTCAGATGGTGAAAATCTGATTCAATGGCGGAAAATCCTGCAACTTGTGATACATTTCCAACACCTCCTTTGCCTACAGCGGTGTATAGTATAAAACAACACGTTCTGGCTCCACACGGAGCTTCGGGCTCATTATGTTCAATGCCATGTTGCACAAATCAACGAGTGGCAAAGAGACATGATAACAAACAGTTGGGAATAACTCTTGAAGGGGGGCAGTGGTGTGTGCGCTGCATGGAGGGGCGTCTTTAAGAAGACAAGTCGCGATAGAGGGACTGCGGTCTCGGTGAGGCTCACGCCGTGGAGAGTGAGCCCTACGAGGCATGAGGTTTCGCAGGGCAACCGACTCCTTCTGCTGGTGGAAGTTGTGGGTTTGGTTGGAGGGGCTTAGTGGAGTGATACAAGGCAGCAGAGAGAGAGGCGGGTGGTTTTGCACAGGTTGCACAGGTTTTGCCTACCCCAGCTTTAACACACATGATTATTTTCACTGCAAACAAAACAACCACACCTTAAGCCTGCCCTGACTGTCTATCTCGGATTCTACCTGACTTAAAGTTAGCGTTAGTGATTGGTGGGGGAAGGAGGCAGTTAGACAAAAAAGCAAAACAAACAAACAAAAATAAAGACAAGAAAACTAGCTCCAAGGGCAATACCCATATCTTTTTGCTCGCTACCAGCTCATTTGCCAGGGCGGAGTAGGCAGGAAAAGAAACCCCAAAGAAACCAGCAAACAAACACCGAAAATAGTCCCATGGCAAGAGCAGCTAATGGATCACCGATGTTCTGATACGTCGATCTACTTTCCTACCGACTACCAGCTGCCTTCGACCCCGGGAACCCAGGGAAGCAGGTCAGTAGTTCCTGCACTCTTCTGCTTTTGTTTCTTTTGTAGAACGCCACTAGGTACACTTACAATCAATGCTACCTCCGCCCGACCAGGTTTATATAATCTATTTTACAATATAATAATTCACAGGATAGGAAATGGCATAGTGCAGTTTTATGAACTCAAATCCAGGTTGATGGATCATTGAGGGTTCAAATGTCCCTCTTTCGTACCTTGGGGGGTGTTCCCCGTGCTTGAAAGTAACCAACCCCTCAGTACCTGCTGCAGTCTTTTCATTTCACAGAAAACCACATGGTAGTGCTTTTCATTTGTTTTCACCTCATTTTGAGCCAATTTCACCTCTCACCCTGATAATCAGTCTAATAAAAAAGACTTGCTCTCTTGTCAAGTGGCAGGCCTTCTGGGCTTGTTAGGATCCCAGTAGGAAGCCCATTATTCTGGTAAAACCTCAACAGGTTTCCTCTCAACACTTTGGCCTTTAGCCAGCCTTACATTTTTCTCTTTCTGCTTTTCTTTTCTTGTCTCTGGATTTTTTCTACCTCTCCCGTGGTGCTTAATTGGATCCAATCTAAACTTTGTCAATTTGGTTCCCATCGTAAAGCGGCGGTCACACCACAAAGTGACATTCACTCTATTACGCAAAATATATGGGGCCGAAAGCTTGGTGACATAGTGACTACTCACAAGGCTGGTTGCTGAACTGCTGTAGCTGGCAAGCTAACTACTAACTCGCTAGATGGCCCGGGCTAGCTTCAATATATTCTCTCTTAACTGTTCTATTTAATTCCCCATTTTGTTATCCATTGCACACCATTTTGTTCAATAAAAAGTTATTCAGTAGGAAAAATTAAGCTCTCAGAGCAACAAGCTTGCAGACGGTCAGTTAGCAACTCATTAACTTGTTGGCTTATCTTGGTTACCAACAGGACAATGACTTCACACAGTTTATTCACCATTCATCCTGTCTCATAACGCTAACTGTCTGCAAACCGCTGCTCTATTGTGAAGACTTTACTCCAATAGAAGAGGTTAAACAAAACTGAAAGGTGCAACACAGCTAATAAGCTACGATAGCTTCCTCTATTTTGGGCTTGCGTGCAGATTAATTTCGCTTCCTAGAGCGGATCCTCTGATCACAGCGATTCCATTGGAATGAAGTGATTTCACCACGAAATGTTGCCATTTTAAATCCTGATGTGTCCAGGACTTATTGCATTGTAGCCTATTGACTGAGGAGGGCAACATTACACCCTGCAGTGTAATGGCTGCTGGAAAAATACATTGTTGTGTTTCAGATGTTCTTTCCCACCAATGCATCTAGATATTTCAGTTAAAGTCAGATATCTAAACTTAACTTGACACAATTATGTCTTTTAATTGGCAATGCTGTACCCTAATGTGTTTGTATACAGACATACAGGATACTGTTAACGAGGGGCTGCGTAACTGGTGAACCCAGGTGCAGACACAGACGAGGAGACAGGAATAAGGTAAAAAGATATTTATTTCAGAACACGGGGAAGATGGGCTGCAGGTTACGGGAAGCTTGAGCCGCTAGCTGAGAGCCAGGAACTGGGACAGGGGCATTCACGGGCCGAGGAAGCAGGTCCAGAGTGAGAACTGAGGAGACTTATGTTATGCAGCATTCCAGGGCAGAGCAGCAGGGCTGAGGGCAGAATAGCAGGGGTTGACCAGACGAGGGGCAGGAAACAGCAACCGGAGTCAGAACAGGCAGGCTTCTACAAGGGAAATGAAGAACAGGATGAGAACTGGAGAACAGGCAACAAGAAATAAATGCAGAATAGCAAAACTGGTAATAAATTGTCTCAAAGCGTAGCAACACTAACTGGTAGCAGAGGCTACAATCTGGCAGAGTGGAAGTGGCAGGGCTGAGTTTGTAGAGGCTTGATTACAGAGATGAGATGCAGCTGGTGTGGCTCTGCTCCAACTCTGGCACACCTGCAGGAAATCACACACACACACACACACACACACACACACACACACACACACACACACAGGTAGAGAGAGGGAGAGAGCCACTCAGGGTTAGAGGGCATAGCTGATAGAGAGCATAGATGATGTCCCAGGGCAACATGTACTGAACAGCAGTAACAGGTAAAAAAAAAAAAAAACTGGGATCATCAGCAGTTCAGTTTGGTAATGGTGAACAAAGTACACATTTTGGGAAAAAAAGCTAATTAGTTATTCACAAAACATAATTGAGATAAGCTGAAGTACCCCCCCCCCCCAATTATCAGCATTATCATATCACTAACGTGTGTTTAAAATGCATTTGAGAGCTTTTAAAGATTTATAAGCACCATTTTAAAGCTATTTTGATCAATATTTGTATATTATCAGTGGATCAAATGACTACATGTATTGTGAAGGGGGTTGCTTTTAGTGATGAATCCACAGAGAATTATCACCCGATTCTGCAGTTTTCCTCTGCATTTTAGCATCTTTTAGCTCATTGTTTTGGTTTTTACTGCCCGCAACTTTACTGTTGTCATAGTAGAACATTTAGCAGCTAAAGGAGTTGGTGCAGTCCAATCCCGAGCTATTGGGAGAATTAATAAATATTCATTCTTCTTAGATTCACCATGTGGACAGGAACACAACTTTGGATGAATGCTAATGTTATGCTAATGCTAACAATCTGTGTCTGCTGGAAGTGTACATAAGTAACTGTTTGTTAACATGTCAATCTTGTGTTTACAGCATGATGCACACAAAATAATTGTATGTTAAATATATTACCACACACACAAAATGGGGACAAAATAATGTGCTATATGGAAACATAAGAGGATTAGTTATAAATCCTAATAAATTACCATCCAAGTTTTGGAGGCTTGTGCAACCATATAGTTTATATACTGTTGAAATGTGTTCAGTTGTTTTCAGGGTACTTTCATCACTCAGATCGGGTCTCTTTTGCATTCTTCTCAGTCAGACAATCTGGTCTGTACCCTTAGCAAAATATGCTAATGTAAATGTGATGTGTGGTTATGTGTTTTGGCGGGGGGGACAACTTTGCCCGGCTGATGACATGAAAGTAAAAGTTCAGTCTGTGCTAGAGAGCGGATGTACACATTGTAGACACAACAACAGGGTTTTATTTATGAGGGAACAAATTGATGCAGTTTGTACAATAGGTAAGGCAAATATGAATTTGCCTTTAATTCAGGTAAAATAACACTTCAGGCAAAACCATGTTTCCTTTATTGAGGTGACAATTTAAATGCAAACAAATTCAGTGCTTTAATAATGTGCAAGGGCTAGCCTATGTGAAAAGAGTCTGGTATTTAAGCAACCATATTACTATGGGTAATAAAAAAATAATAATTTCGCATTACAACTTCTATCTTAAGCAACATTTATTGTCTTTTTGTATTCACATACATTTGTTGGGAGGATGTCCACATGATCAAATGCCCTCAAATGGTCTCCCAGATCAGAATAACACAGTACAGGGATTCTTAATTGTTTTCATTTCACAAGCCACCAAACAGGGGCACATTAAACCACAGACCTCCGTTTGATCAGATTTAGTCACAGAGATGCTTACAGACAATTTTGTTGTTGATTTACCTTTTGAATCACATAATTGCCTCCCCTGAGACAACACCGGTGAGAGTGAAACCTTTGATTAGAACAGCCATTCTTTCGCATTCTCTGAGTGGGGTAATTTCCAGCGAATTTCATTAAAGTGAAATTAAACCATTCTTCACCTTGCTGTGAACACGCCTCAGGTGCCTGAACATGATTTGAAGAACCAAAGGCACATTAGTCCATTAGTTATACCACTCGTGCCTTTTCCACATGTTGAAATCTGCCCTCAAATCTTGCAGAAATATCTGAAATACAAACATCCGTTTGCCTGAATGTATTCATCTGTTTGTTCACATCTATGTGAAACAGATGCTTGATATTTGACTGACAAACATCTGATAAAGCGTTGATTAATGTGTTACAGTATGTTTATGATATAGAAGATGCCTTGGCAGTCTAAAAAACTAACTAACTCTCAGCAGGAAAGAGAGGTATATTATCCAAAATGTCAAACTATTACTTCAACATTAATTCCACACGCCTCAGTTTGCAAATTGCCTTCCAGCTTTGTAAAATGAGGGTGACTCTGATTCCACGTTTCCGTCCGACTCTTCCCTCGCTCCTTCTCATTGATTCAGACCGTGTTTTGTCTGACAGCTCCAGATAGACAGATGGATGGCTGATATGGCACGAGAAGTCCCAGATGGTCTCTATGGTCAAGTAATTCCTGGAAGAAGACGTTACAAAGAGCGAACAGGATCCCGGCAATCCCACTTTACACAAACCCTCCATCGATCAGACTAACCAGCAGTTTAGGTTTCCACCTCTCTCTGCATTTCATTTCTATCGCCATACTTGCTCTTCTCTCTTCAGTTGTGTCTCCGTCTCTACTCTGTCTTGATTGCTCTCTGCTCCAAAGTGAATTTAATTAAATGGAACTGAAGTTGTTTAGAAATGTGCACATTTGCATACTGCATAAGTACTTTAAAACATGCAAACAGAGAAAACTGGTTCTACTAGTTGTCATAAGCTCTCTCTCTCTTTCTCTCATAGTACTTAGAATGCTGAATCAGGACAGTGCTGAAACTGAACTTATTTTGGATGGCATAAAGTATCTCTTTTAAACATTTTGAAGGCATTTTCAGACTTCCACAAAAAAAAAAAAGAATTTTCCCTGCATTTACTGGGGAAAAAAATGTATTTGATTTCCAAAGACCTGGACACAGACTGTGCCATTTATTGATGCCTATTCATTTTGGCTTGTCATTGTCTTTCAAATGTCCCATTTGTCTCATCTAACACACTGTTCTGGTTTTTTGAAGTAAAGCAAAAGAAGCAAGACAAATTTTAAAGTCAAGACAGAATAATAATAATCTTTAGGATTATAACTTTTAAGATTTTAGTCTTGGTCAATTTGGCAACACCCATGGTTACTGGTAGTTACAGTAATTACAGTTCACAATAAAAGTCTCCCCCTGTTTCACCAGTTGAATGCTTTTATTGTGAAGCAGCAGCAGTAGGATATGTTTGGTTTGCATTAGCAGTAACTTAATAAATCTCTGATATGGCATTAGTAGAGTGAACAGCAAACAGTGAGGCTGATATCAGTGAGGTAAATATACTGTAAATTAACTGTAACACTGGATTAGATGCATGATCCACTGACAATGAAAACTGCTGTATAGAGAGGTAATTACTGAATGTAAATACATTGAATGACTATTGCTGAAAAAAATACCGACCATAAATACTATCACAAATGAGGCGTCATGTGATAATAACTTCCCTGTCTGCCAATTATCCATTAAGCTTGAGTACTTATGTAATTCATCATCTTTCAGTCATATTTACAAAATACAGGTATGTTTTCTATGCTCTCATTTACTACAGTGTGAATAACAGGTAATGGCTGTAGGACTGTTTGGTAAAAGAAAGAAATGGAGGGAGAAAGAAGTGTGGGAGAAAAGATGAGAGAAGGAAAGATGTATTCCTCTGTGCTGTATACAGTCATCCCTAAAGAATCCCTGTATTAAAATGACGACTCCCTGAATTAGAAAATAGACAAGCCATATCCAGACCCGGGGAACACAGCCTGACAGGAACACAACCGGATTATGCAGGGCGAAAGAAAAAAAAGGAAATAATTATGTAACAAACTAAATGTCATATATTCACAACCTGACCTTTTCCTGGATAAACAAGCACTAATAAAAATAGAGCAGACCAGCTGCAGCTTGGCTGAAACCTGGTTCTGTGTAGCATCAGTGAGAAGTGAAGTATGCAGGACTTACTAGGGGCAAAGACATTTTCCCACCTCTTGGGAATACAGCATAAATCATGTAACATTCGACACAAATTGGTCACACCCTACTGTTCTTATACTCCTGATGCCAACAGGTACGTTAATGAATCCCCATGGCTCATGTCATTAGTTAGATTAGGGGTCATCTTGGTGTCAATGCCATCTCTCTTGCTGCCTCTCTGCCACTTTCAACACTTTAGGTTTTGCCTATGTCTCTTTTTGTCCTCATTGACCCAATGACCCAACTGCTGCTAGTTCACCCTTCAGCTGACACCATCTATGAAGCAACGCTGGGTGTAAAAATAGCATAGCCTATTCATTACTGGTACAACTACGATTATGCATCTTACAACTAAGACCATCTCCTCATTGATGGCATTTCAGAGAGAAATACACAGGGTAATATTCTAATGCCCCAGCACCCATCAAACAGCTCACTTCACAGGCATACAGGACACAGTGGGTTCTGTGATCACGAGTGGGCTGTTTGTTCTGGCGAAGTGACATTTCTGTCAGGTGAACAAAGGGTTTTCTGTCACTCATTTCAGCTTGTTTGGTACTTTGGTGACTCACAGAAAAGGGGACCGACTGAGCTGTGAGGTGCAGTAAGAGCTCAGACACAGATGTGCCGTTGTTTATGAGGGTTTGTTCTTACATCACCTGCAACATAAACATAATACAAATAGGTTGAACCCTGTTGCTATCAGTTCAACAAGTGTGTGTCTAATGTAATTTCTTGATTTTTCTAATTGTTTATTGATTAGGCGGGTTTTTTTTTTAGATGTTTTGTTTTCTGTCTCCATCCTGCTCCCTCAATCTGTGTCTCTCTCATCTGTCTTTGGTAATATATTACTATTCAAATGAATCGTTGAAGCTAAATAGTTTCTATCCATATCCTTATATATATACAAATTTAATTTACCAAAAGAAACTGATATGTCAGAATTACTGGTTGTTCAATGTAAGATATCATAAAAAGCATTATCGTGTAAAATAATGCCTTCTTTTTCAACATTATGATTTAAACAATACTGTTGTAGGATTTACTTTTTATTGGAGCTATCTAGCAGAGTTCCAGGAGCAGGACCACACCTCTCCTTCTTCCTTTCCATAGGGTCCTGAGGGGGGTCCGTCATGCCCAGGTGCTACGGCGGATTCCCTATCAAAGCTTCCCCACAACGCAGACTGCAACCCGAAGAACTACAAGCAAGCTTCAAGCCTATCACTAATCATTTTTCATTAATAAATCATTTAAACGCATCTCGTTGATGGTGTGGTCCTTGCTAGTGAATGGTTCAAGGGTAAAGTTTGGAGGTTAGCGTTACATTGACTGGAATAAATCCATCTGGAAAACCATGTTTGTTATAGAGAACACAAGTGGTAACCATGAAGACACCAGTGGTGTAGCAGTCTCATTTAGTGTATTTTTAGAATACATTCCCAGACTTACAATAGACCACAAAGTGTCAAACAAACTGACTCTGGGGAGACCTAACTCATCCACACAGCTACACCTCAGACAAACCGGTGTAAGATAACCCAGTAGTAATGTGTTTCTAGTGTACTACCTATGACCAACAAAGTAAACAAGACACTTTCATTTATACTTAGCTGCATATATGTGTTTCTGTTGGTCAGATCACAAATCTGATTGCAATCTGTCTTGGTTTTCCTGGGCTACATGCAAATCAGGGTCGGCCCTCCTCCAGTCCAGAAGGAAGTGGTAATGCACCTGAAGCTGTTTGGTAATTGCCAAAAACACAAACATTCATAAGCTAACACAAACACATGGATGATGGTATTTATGACCTACGAGCGAGACAAACGTTTTATCACCTTCACAGCTCTAACTCCCTCACCCATATAGATCAGTGCTCTCTCACCCACACAGATCAATAAGTGGTTGAACTGATTGGGGATCAGATAAATGCTCTGTGCGCCTTGTATTTGATCATACTGTATGTGTAGAAATCTCTGGGGCCGTTTTTCCTGGTTGCTTTAATGAGACAGAACAATGGCTAAACTCAGTGTGATTTTAGTTTAACTATTGCCACTGACTGCTTACATCACAGTGATTGACTTACAGCCTTTCATTGTGCAAACAGACTAACGTTTCCACACTACTGTGTCTTCATCTAAGTCAAAATGGACAAAGACATAAGGCAAACACATATATAGTCAACCAGAACAGATGAACTGCTTACTGATATAGTTACACCATGGTAGAAGTAAAGATTACATATGAGTCTTAGAGGGACATATGCATTTTAAAAATCCTGCTAGAATGTGTCTTGGATTTCAATCCAGCTTGAATGCTTCTTAGATGCATTTACACTTAGCTTATTTGAAATCAGATGGCTATCTGTTCATTACTGCTGTTACTTTTCTTGCAGAAAGGTGTTTTTTTGAATGCATGCATCATAATTTCTCTAAGGTTTCTGTGTGTACATACAGTATGTGGTAATGTTTGTTTGATACTAGTTGTGTATTACTACAGTGTGACACTTCCTGGTGGAATAATGTTTATTCAAAGACTTGTCGCAGAAGCATGTGAGACAGATGCTGATTGGTCCAGGCAGTGAACCACACTAATCAAGTGATGTAACAAGCAGCAATACCAATGACAACAATGGTTCCAAGTCACCAGTGGGATTTATTTTTTATTCTCTACCCTTCACACACACACACACACACACACACACACACACACAAAGTCACAAATCTCTTTCCCACCGTATGTCGCTCACTGTCCTCCAAAGTCAAAGTCTGCTTAATAAGGGAGGATTTTTCTTACAAATTTAAATGACTTCAAGGTTGCTAATTTTGTGCTGATGCAGATCAAGTGCAGTGACCTTGTGCTGTTGAGGTGGCAATTTCAAGTAGATTCTTTCCTGTTTGGACTTTTAGGAAATCTTACTGAGTCATTTACTCCAGTGTCTGGTGTACTGAACGGCCCACAAACTGTAAAGCACATGCAGGAGTTCTCTGCTCTGGCTTCTCCCTGGAGGTTCAATGGTGTTTTTAAAGCATAGACTGTCTATAAAGATGGACGACATGACAGCTCCCCAAAAGTGAAGCCAAACATCTCGATCGCCCCCTGGTGGCTGGCTCAAAGTACACCTCAAATAAATTGTTCCCAAAGATGGTTTCTGTCATTTTAGGTAGTTCTTATCTTCTAGTTATTTGTTAGTTATTTGATGCTATAAAAAGGGGGTGTAACATCATAATTGACAGCTGTGATTTGATTGTGGTGTGCTCACAATTGGTTTGGGCGGGTGTATGGGCAGGACCTCGATACCGATCACTACTGCGCAGACTCTGGCTCCAAAGGAAGATGGCAGCTCCTGTCTCCGGGATATTTTGGCTTCATTTTTGTACAGTGGGAGGCAGTGGAGACACGTTGTCCATCTTTATATGTTTAAAAGCAGTTTTCTCTCCTCCCTCCAAACCCTGTAAAATGTGTCTGCTTGTGTATTTACAACTCACCCTCTGCAAGCTTTCCCCTGAAGCCTTCACGGTTGTCTGATCATAGTCCTCACTGAGCTCCATCATACAAGGTGACATGGGAGTAAACGTTTCCCATCCTGCCTGGTCCCCATTTATTTATTTCTGTTCCCTCCAGCTCCTGTGACTTTTTGTTCTAATCTAATCCATTTCATTTTACTCCCACCGCTGATCAGTCAGGAGGATTTATATCACATGTACCTAAGGAACCTGGGTGGGTCAAATATTGTTTCCAACTTGTGGTTGCACATCAATGTATAACTACATTTATGTAAAGTTATATTAATTTATTCTTAGCAAATAAAGATCATCACAGAAACAACAGCAGCATATTGAACTTATTTTAAGATGGTTATAGTTAGTTCCAGCTCCTTTCCATTCCTAAGATTTGTTTTCCAGGTTCCATTTCAATCAGTAACACAGCAGTCTGAAATAGGTACAGCATATCCAAAATGTTATGAGTCATATTCTTCACCAGAATGTTATAAAGCATATGCATTTTCTATCACAACAGACAGTTTTTTTTCCAGTAAAAAACTCTAAAAACGCACTGTACACTACCTGACCAATACCAAACGCCAGATAGACAAAGTTAGCTACTAGCTGGTGAACATAGTGGCGCATTTAGCAGCTAAAGAGACAGATGTTTCCCTCAGCAGTTGGTGGAGACCAAAAACAGAGTTAAAAGTGAGTGAATATTGGACTCACATTCGCAAGGTGGCCACAAACACGACTCCAAATGAATGCTAATGTTGCTCCGTGTCTGCTGGATGTGTAAATAGGCAACTAACAAGATTGTTATATCAACTTAAAAGGTGATCGTGTTAGTTATGTTTTTACAGCTTGTTTCCACTGACCCCATGGGGCCAAAAAATCAGTTCATGCAGGTTTAAAGATATAGTTTAATATGAAGGTTGATACCACTCTCATTTCTGTGGAGCTGGAGTCAGGAAGTAGTTAGCTTTGATAAGCATAAACACTGGAAGCATGGGAAAACAACTAGCCTAAAGTTTAGAACCGTGCCTACCAACACCTCTAACAAACAACTGCCGGGTACAGTAACTTCTTGAAGTCTTGTCGCCTCAGTGAGGTTGCCAGGTTTAGTACCATCTTGCCTAGAACTATATCAAAACCTGTGCTCACTGACCTGCCCTGACTGTATCTGGTAACCCACACTATAGTCAGAGACATTGCACAAAAGTGAAATAGTTATTGCACGTCCCCCTGAAACCACAAATTGTTGTTTGTGCAAGTTAAACAAAAGAGACACAACAGACAGAGCCTGCCCAGCTGTTTCCCCTTGTTGTTAAGCTAGGCTAACCATGACCCGACTCCCGCTCTGAACCTAATGCACAGACGTGAGAGTGGTATCGATCTTCTCATCTCACTGTTGGAAAGAAAGCAAATAAGTCTATTTCCCAAAATGTATTTTTCTTGCCAAATTCATCTGCAGTTTTCGTTCTTCGTGTGGATTTAATAGGTGAATTCAATATGGAATTTTTGCTTTAACCAAATACACCAGGAAACTGTAGATGTCCAAAAAGATTTTTGTCCAATCACAATGTATTGGTTACAGATACTTCAGCTTGTGCTTGCACTTGGTTTACCTTGCCAGAATCTTAAACAGCCTCCAACACAGGAGCAGATGAAAGAAATCAAGGGCTCCTTGTGTCTTTTCAAGCATTCAAAATTACTTAGTCACTGCTGTGTGAGTCTTTGTGTAGAAAGGTATTGTAATTCTGTTCCTTCTCTGCAATCTCATCTCATGAGTACAGCTGGCACAGAAAGGACACACTGATAATGCCCTCCATCCATTATGCATGTGTTTGTGAGTCTGCGTCCATGACTGTGTGGTTTATGTGTGTGTTTAGTATACATATTTAAACACATACAGGTCGGTGGTGTATTTTTCATGGTAATGGCTTTATTCCCTGCCTGTCAGACATTTAATGTCTTAATAGATTCCCTCTGGAAGAGTAAGTTAACAGACCTTTTTTCGTTGTTTGTTTCCACAATCTAGCAGCAAGCTCCACAGCTCTGCTGCATGGTCATTGCTTGGCACTTGTAATTCTATATGAGTAGCAGATGTTCATAATGTTGGGAATCCCATCATGGTGGTTTTATTAAGATACTATTTGTAACTGACAAACCCTTAGGTGTAAAGCAGCCACATCACAATGGCAACCATTGGAAAGCATGTTAACACCCTTGGTATTTAAGCACTGCTCTAGCCAGTACCTCAAGTTTCACTTATCCTCGTACAACTATACTGCAGCAGTACACAAAATAAAAATTGCTGGCATACTGAGTTCATGGATTTTTTTTCTTTTGCTGTTTACCAAATAGGTAAAATATGGCTTGCTTTGTGCTGAGATTATCATTGCCATTGGCGACCGCCAACCAGATGGGTTTTCAAAGGTAAAACCAGTCTCATGTGTCAATGATAGCTGAATTTCCTCTTGTTAATACCACATTTTGTAAATGACACAAACTGCCTCAACGTAATTTTAGGCATCTAAAATTCCATTGAATATTGACATTTGACTTTCACTTGTATTCCTATAGTAGACTCCTGTCATGATATCAGACATACATATGGCAAAACATGTTGTTTACTTAAGTTTAAGTGTTTTCTTTTTACAGTTTGGTTGCCATAATATTTCTTTGTCTGGACAATAAGCCTTTCTCACAGCAGACATTTTGACTTGTTACAGTAGAAACAAGACTAGGAGTCTACAGCAATGCTACCGTCAGCATGCTAACATGCTCAACATGACAATGCTAACATGTAGATATTTAGCATGTTCACCATCTTAGTTTAGTGAGTTAGCATGTTATCATTAGCCAATTAGCACTAAACACAAAGTACAGCTGAGGTTGATGGGAATGTCGTTTGGTTTGACCGAAGGCCTGCAAAATACCAGCTAATCCATCCAGTAGTTGTTGAGAAATTTCCCTCACCATAGTCAATAGGATTCATCTTCTGGGACCATGAATGTCTGTACAAAATCTTGTGGCATTCCATCTAGTAGTATGAGATTTCACTCAACAAAGTCAAAGTGTACTTCACACCAAGTGAAAACTTTGACCTGATGAAAAACCAGGTCATCACCAAAGTCCTTAGGATTCTTCCCCTGGGGACCATTGATAGCTGTGCCAAATTTCATGGCAATCCATCCAGTAGTTGTCACAATATTTCAGTCTGGACCATCTGACTGACTGTCTGAATGAGCAACAGACCGCCATTCTCATCCCTACAGCCACGCCACTAGCATGGCTAAAAACACAGGTGAAACTAATAACATTACAATGGCTCCATTCCAAGTGTCCCAGTAAGCCATGACAGTGTGACAGTGAGTCAGAATGCACAATACCAGGAGCCTGAAACCGAAGCAGCTAAATGGAATTCAGCCATCATTAAATTCAAAAAGGCCTATTAAGTGTGGTTTCAGTGGTGCGAAGGTGGAAATTGAAGATTTGATTTTAGTCCGTGATTGAATGGCAAACAGTTGAAGAACTGGCTTCTGACAAAAAACACCACAATCATATCATTGCAAAAAAGAATAAATCTATTTTAGCATCAGCCCTTTCTCTGTGGCATTTCTGTGTTCAGTTGCTGTTAGAAAGACCAGAATGTCTTAGAATCATGCAAAACATCTGTGTTACATATTTATGAAATATCTTAGAAATATCTTAGAAACAGACACATTTAAATTATTTTGGGATGTATTTCTTTTGAGAGTGCCTGTAAAAATTGCATCAGAAGAAATTGCACAGCTCACTGTCACACACACACACACACAAACACACACACCAGCATTTTCTCAATCTGCATTCTCATTTTCCATCCTGTCCTTGGTCTTTCCCCTCCCTCTCCCTCAGTTACTTAAACTACCCTCTCTCTTTCTCTCTCTATCCATGCCTCTCTTGCTGTCCCTCTTTCTTTTTCTTATTTCATACTATCGTCGGCTTTCCTCTTGATTTATGACTAGTAGCCATGCTCATATGCTCATGTTGTCTTGAGGCGGAAAAGAAGGGATAGTATTTCATCTGAGAGCTTGGAGGTTATACACACACAAACACACATAAGTGAAGTGCACCCACAAAATGAAACTCACATTGTGCTCATACGCATCTTTCTTCTACCAATACACATATACAAAACTAAACACATGCTGTTACTGCGAATGACTTGCATAGCAATTACATTTTGTTTCTACCTGCCCGACACCCACTAGTTCTCACACTTTCACACTGACAAATATGTATGTAAATGTAACAAATTAATGCTTATATATACACACACACACACACACACACACACACCAATTATCTGGTTATATCCTGCACCAAGTAACCAATCAGATTTCAGAAAAAAACAAAAGCTTTTAAAGGCTGACTGTGAATAAACAGCACAATCACATAAAGTAGCACACATATACTGTACATGCATACATGTTCCAGCTCTTACAAACACAAGCACTAATATACACTCATATTTACACATATTTACAATTAGATACACACAGATGCCAATATACTGTGTATGCACAGCCTTAAAAATATCAGTCTTTGTTTTTTACACAAACACCCACTAATTAATTTCCATGATTTTTCATTTTAATCACCGCTTCCATCTGATTTATATTCCATCGTACCTGACACTTTTGCACATAGAGCGCTACGCCTATATGAACAAAAATAGCAGGTATTTAGTTACTGATCTTGCATGCATGACCTACTGTAGAGCCTTGCATCGCTGAAATACAACCAATGATTCTCCCTCTCCTTTTTTTTCTTCATAGAAAATAGAGAATATGTAAGTATGGGAAACAGCCAAACTATGAAAATGTCAGAGGAGAAGTTTTCCGACACACGCCGTCATTATTATGCATGTGTGTGTGCACTGTAGGTGTGCTGCTAACCCGGGAGAGCAGATGGACTGATTTGACATTTGAATGGCAGATAAAAAAACAGTTTAAACAACTGCTCTAAGAATAGCAAGGTGCTGGGAGATCCGTGATCCTTAGACATTATCTGCCAACTGAAATGTGTCCCTCCTGCACTGTGTGGGTGAAGTTCATCATAAAGTTGGACTTTTTTTTACAAACAGCAGCACCTATTAAGCTTCCTGCTGCAATGCATATGCTGCATGTGTCACGGTGGAAAATCTCAAGAAGATTTGAAACAGCATGACAACCCCAACCCATGACAGCATTCCAGGAAATAGCAACTTTATAACCTGCTGAAAACAATATTAGCGTGCTCCCTAGTGTTTTCTTGTCTTTTCATTCTGTCTATTTAGTATGACAGAATGCCACACCTCCCACAATGACTTGCCTCTCCAAACTGTCTTTACTGTGTACAGGTGACACTTTCCTTTTCAGTGTTTCCAGTGACACAACAGTTTTTAAACACACAGCTCCATTACAAAGATAGGACTGGAAATGTAAAGGGAAACAGAATAAAGTTGCACAAACAAAAAGCCTCAAAGATGCCGAAAAGATCAAAAGAAGCTTCTGTGATTAGACTGCAGCAGATTTGATTAAAAGAAGAAAATAAGAGGAAAAATGAAGACTAGCACATAGTTAACAATTTTTATAAAGTGGAGAGGTTCACTAACCTCAACATAAATATGAAAATAAGTCTTCCAATTAGGGGTTCTATACCTAAAAATAAAACCACTAAAGTTAGTCTGATTTATTTATTTTTAACTGTATTCGCACAAACAATATCTGAACGGAGGCTCAGAGGAAGGACGAAGGACAGAGAGTGTTGTATGCTGTACAGATTGTAAAGCCCCTAAAGGCAATATTGGACTATATAAATAAAATTGACATGGCTTCACTTGAATACATCAAATTAATACTTGATGTGACAATATTAATGAAAATATTAACTCACACATTACAACCAACAGAGAGCAGCTTAGTAGATGCCTGTGAGTCTAAATGGATCACCTGTAAGACTTAATTGATTTCTTAACAAGGAGGTGTTAATTGTGTGGGGCACAGCTGACAGCTTTCTGATGGTGGAATCATGTCACATGGGAGCAACTGTCAGAACAACTTGACAGATCGAAGCAACAATAAAGTCAAAGTGTTCAGTATGAAGCTGTCATGATGCCTTTTGGTGATAATTTGAGCTTGTTCCCACACATGCATTATGGTGCGTGATATTTGAGTACAAGATCAACAAGTAGTTTTGATTACAAAATCAATTAACCCTGGTTTAAGTATGAGTATTTAACACCGCTTCATAGGATAAACTACTTAAAAGTGACATAAAAACATTGTCTCCGTGTATACAAGTTAATGTTAACTGTTAGTTGGCCTGCTCTAACGTAAGCTGCACATGTTAGCATACTCCACTAACTAGCTCACTACCTACACGTACAGTAGTAACCTAGCGTCACTTCCAAAGCACTGAGCATATGATTAGCTAACTACGTTATTACGTTACAGGTCACATTACAAAAAGCCACATTCAGGACTGACAAATCCACTATGTGGGAGCTAAAATCAGATTCATTTTTAGAGCAACATTAGCAGCTCTGTCCTACTCTTTATTTGGTTTAGGGAAGTTCGAACTTGAGTGCATTCAGTCGAGACAACATTACATTTTCCAAACTCATCAGTTAGTCCTCATATTCAAACCTTATTACATTTGTATAAATGAAACAAGCTGTTTGAAAATATGAACAATATAGCATAAATCTAACCTCTTTGTTGCTTTTCCAAGTATGGTTTTCTAGATGAGGATTCAAAATAGGGTCATGTTATATCAAATGTTTTTCCTTTAATTTTTATACGTATTACTGTACTATAATGCCGCTCCTTATTTATATGTCTTTGACTATCTACTCTTCTGGTAAGGATGCTGACTTTTTTCCTGGGACATGTAGCTTTAGCCTCTGTCTTCAGCATCATATCATGTATGTAGCTCGAAATAATAAAGCTTGTTTTCTTGTGATAAGTTTATTTATCTCGTAGTCTTTTCCTTAAATGACTGATCTGAATGTTATCTCCAACAGAAAGACACAATGCAATTTCTGCCTGTGTTACTAAGACCTAGACTACAGTCTGATGCCATGATCAGTAATGGGTAGGCTAGTCCTTGATCAGACATTTTCAGCTTAAATCAGTTGCTACAGTCACTCCTGATCTCTGATAAACATTATAAGCAGGCTAATAACAGGAAACAACCCTTGCTTTTCTCGTGATAAACGTTTATTATCACGTTTTCTCAAGATAACGAAATAATTAACTTGTGATCTCGGGATAACAGCATAAAAAAGAAATTGCAAGCACGGCCATTCTTGGCTTCCATAGTTCTAAGCCAATAAATAACAAAGTTTGCGTTAATTAGCTAGCTAGCTACAGCTGATAAAATCTGCTGGCAACAGTTGTTTTTTCAGGTCACAAAATGAGAAGCCTGCTGTTTACTTATGTCTGAGATAGAGAACCCAACGTTTCAAAAATCACTACAAATTTTGCGTGGTACCGTTATCACTGTGAACTGCATACACACAATGCTTCATGAGTTTGCAGCCACAGCTAATGAGCTGTGTGAATGGGAACATGTGGCAGGAAATATCCTCATCATCATAAGAAGTGACAATCAAAAGAGGTTTTGAGGTACTTTATTTATTTATTTTATGATACTTTATACCTCTATTCCACATTTATTTGGCAGGTGTAATTACTAGTTACTTGTCAGATTAAGATTTCACATAAGAAACATATGATCATTTCAGAAAATAAAAATCTGTTTAAGATTAAGCCAGTGGTTCCCAACCTTTTTGGACTGTGACCTAGCTACCCCTCTACCAGATACAACAGTAAAATGCTGCTGACACATTGATGCATCAGTTTAACAATCTAATAACATCATATAATAAAACATCAGTCACAGGGGATATTTTACTCCCCAACCATTACTTTTACTTTTGATACTTTAAGTACATTTAGCTGATAATACGTCTGTACTTTTACTTAAGGATGTTTTGAACGCAGAACTTTTACTTGGAATTGGAATATTTTTACATTGTGGTATTGCTACGTTTACTTAAGTAAAGTATCTGAACACTTCTTCCACTACTGATCAGAGGATAAATATACGGAGACATCTGCAACACACAAGGCTATTGGCAGTACTGTGATGAAACATTGTCTTAATGGAGAGGAAGCTGTAGCTGCTTTTACGTAAAACACTGTGTTAACTGTTTCAACAGCAGTTCCCTACTTTATTGATCTCTCTCTTTCTCCGCATCATTACATGAGCTGGAGAAGCCAAACACAAAGGAAACACACAGGTTTCTGCATACACATATACGCAGTGCAAGAGTGCATAACAAACTTAAGTGTGCAGCCATAAATCAATGGGAGTTGTGAAGTCAATGAGCCGTTAATAAAGAAAAGAGAGGCTGTGGATAGAAAAACTGTGAGTGTGTGTGTCTGTTTTCAGTTATCTTAATCCTTCATCTGTGCTGCCTATGTGCAGAATATTGGCTTGTATTAAAGAGTAGTTTTCTAGTCAAAAAAGGAGTTTTCTGTGTGAGATTGATAATCAAACATTTCATTAAATATATTTTTGCTCCAAGCACATTTCAAACTTCCCCAGCAAATGAATTTGTACCTTTGTGTGTGTATGTGTGGCATCCAGTTTCTGCAATTAAAACAAAAATATTCCTACATTTACACCATTCTGTGGATGTGCTAATATGACTGATTCTCAATACGTCTGCGTGTATGTGTGCACACACACACATAGCCTGATTTTTTTTGATAACAGAACCTCATTATTTCTACATGGTAACTGCTGCTGTGAAGCACAATTATCGTCTAAATAAGAATGAAATTAATGTTTTTTAAATAGTTAACCACCAACCCGGAGGCAGATCATTTGTGTGTATAAAACAGAATGTGTTTAGCACATACATTGTTCAGTGTTTATTCATGGTCCTTCAACAGTGGTGGGTCACAACAGCAATAACTCTACTACCCTTAAAAGAGAAAATGTGAAATGAACAAATCACCATCATTTCTCCAAATTCCCTTCAAAACACAAACAAGCATCATTCCCGTGGCTTCAGTATTCAAATGGAAAACAGAAATTAGTTTTATCCCCGCAGTTTGTTCTAGATCCAAAACATAAACCATTGCAATGACAGGATGTCACATTAAAGAACCCTTTCAGGCAGGGGGAGCGATTAAAAGTTTCTTTTATCACTGGACAGCTCTCATGCCTTGAGGTAGTGCTCATAAGATATTGTGTTACATCTGTAAGAGTTTCTGTGACTAAGTTGGAGCATTTTCATGACCTAAAAATGTCAAATGTCAACCCATCCTAATTTAGTAATGGTTTTCTAGAACAATTTGGTTTCTGCTACAGTTGTGCAGGAAATCACTATCTAATGTAATACATGTATAGAGAGCCAAAGTGAAACCGGAGCGTCTGGGTTCTAAGTAATAAAACCTCCTTCAAAATCGAATGAACTACACTAATAACTGAAAATACAGCCTTGGAAAAGAGCTTTTCTCAATAGTATGTTGTGTGGCTCGCTTTATATGTTTAGATCAGGATGGCATTTTTTGAAAAACGATCTAATATCGTTTGTTATTCAATATTTAGGTGTTTTAGTGGCCTTCAACAAACACCAGTGCCCTTCATGGGAGCTGTAGTTTTTCTGCAGGTCTCTAATCACCTACATTTCTGCTTTAGACTCCTCATAAAACTTCACAGTACACAGTAACAGGGAACATTCACACGTCTAAACTCTACATTTTCTTTACAAAAGTACAAAAATCCTATTAAACATGACACAACAATAAACATATTTTCACACCTGTACTGTAAGTGATCCTCCTACATACTGCTCATATTACACCTTTAATTGCATTTTCTGGCTGAAAGTAATCCAACGTTACTTATCTCCTGGCTGGTTGACACAGAAAGCCTAGCTTTCCACCTGACAGGTCTAACTCTGCTAGCTAACAGCTGCCTTTTAACAATGTTTTCTACTTTTGCACAATCCCGAACACACATAACACTGTCTGTAGGTCGCAGTAAAAGTATGTCAAATATCACCATACATTTTACTGGGCTATACTGATTATAAATGACCCTTAATGCTAACCATTAACACTTCTGTTAGACTGTAAATTTTTAATATTAATCATTAACACTAATCGCTAATGCTAATTCCTAACACTTCATTTGGCCCACAAATTGCTGATGCTAATCGCTAACGCTAATTGGTAATGCTACCAGCACATACACATATTCCAGCATTACATGTAATCTCAAATTCACAATATTATCTGCGACCCAAACAAATGTCTTTAGTGTTTACAAGAGCTAACACTGTATTGTGTTACCTGAAAAGTCCCATTACAATACTCTTACGCAAACGAAACTGTAACTGTAACTAAAATGTACTGTAAAATGGTCTATTAACACTTTAGGGGCCACATATAAAACAAGTTGTACTACACACTGTATATTCTATGTTCTGCTACATTCATGTTAAATGACCCCTATGTTAAACAGCCTGATATTTCTTGAGAGAGTATATTACTTTCCCTGACTCCACGTGTCTGACATACATACATTTTCATGATGCCCCAAAAAGGATCAGTGGGAACTGTGACATTTTAAATTACAGGAAAAAAAATCTGACTCACAGTGCAGTGTAAGAGGAGAGTTGGGTGAATGCTTCTCTCTGCTTTTAATCCATTTGTCACCTTCATGTGTATTCACCTTTTCGAATATGTGCAAAAAATAAAGCGCTATGTGTAAAATCTAAAGGGGCTGGTAGGCGCTGACTGTCATCTTGGTGACAGTGTGATGACAAACAAGAAAAAAAACATGGAATTTCCTGGAGCGCTCGAACTGTACAGATACATTAAGAAACAAGACAAGAGAAAAACACTGAGGCATTTTGCATGCACAAAACTACGCACTTACAAACACATGTACAAAATGTACATCTGAGGAGAAACAATTGTCTTCAAAGCAACATATCACCACCATCTGCCAGACAGACAGATACCTTGACACACAGACACACACATCTCTAACACACAATCAGCAGCTACATTCTCATGGTCAGGCTCTGATAGTGTGTAAGACATCTCTTTTGATTAGAAGAGATTTCCTGCAGTGCAGATACTGCAGGTGCTTGCTTCCCTGCCGTGTCAAACCCCAATACACTGTAAGCACTCTGTGTGTGTCTCTGTGTGTGTTATGTAGGTGTGTGTGTATGAAAAGAGTGAAATGGTTCTTTAGATTTTTCTAGCTGAATGCTTCAATCAATTCAACTCCAGCTGGACGCGCTGCTGTTACTGACTTTCTGATGGAAGCAAAACAGCTGGATCTGCCTGTCTGTCTGTCCGTGGCACAGAGATCCTGCTGACGCATGTCGATCTGTAGGCAATTCCCACATGTGTGTGTGTGTATGAGTGTAGGAAGGCAGTATAAATTTAGACTTCTCCACTTTCCACAAATGAAACAGTAAATGAAGAAGAACATTGTGTTGCAAAGGCTTACCCATATAGGTTTCTCTCTGCCACAAAAACTTGCCCTGCTATTTTTTACACAACTGAACTTCGTGTGTGAGGATCCTGCTCCAGATTGTTGGTCTCATGACTATCTCGCTGGAAGCTAGGTGTTCCCAAACCTCTGGGTCACCTATTTTAAGATGATTTTCTTGGTCTGATAAAAGTAGTAGTGCGGAAAAGCATCTCCACTCCATGCCTATACAACAGGCAGAGACAGATGAGGGTTTCATGAAGGAGGAAATCTCACTCACAATAATGTCAAGTATGCATTAAAATGAAAAATAAACTGTTATATTGAGTATACTGTATACTGTATAAATAATACGTTCTGATTAGTCAGTGAAGTTTGGAGTTAAAACCAATCTTTAGAGTGAGTTTGATTGGTTTCTACAATCTACTTTAAAAGCGATGTCCTATATGTTGATCATTTACTGGTTTATGTTTTTTAGATAATGGATCTAAACCTGCCAGCACACTGAGGGAGGGAAAATGTCACCAGTTTCCAAAACATACGGTATATAGACCCTGTGGTGACTGTGCAAACTGAAATGTAGGGTTTACCTCATCACCATCATCATTTTGGGGCACAATAATATATAGGAGGACTGAGAAACATCTACTGATGCCAAGTGTAGTACTCCTGAGCAGGTTCTTCTTGGCCATGAAGGGTAGGAAAATATATACTATGAATACTCTTTCCCCCCTTTCGAAGTGAAGGAGGTGGACTCAGGAGCCATGATCTACCTTACCCAGGAGGTGGCCAGAATTATGTTCAAGGACACTATAGGATTGCGATTTCTGAATGTGCTTCTCTGCATCTGCAGAGCAGAGATAGAAGCACCTCTTGGCAGCAGAATCACACATGCGAGTCTGTTTGAATCTGGCCTCCTGGACCAACCACTACTGTACGTGACCACACCACTGCATAATACAAACAAGGCTGTGTTTGAAGATCTGAGCTCATTCTCAGGGATTTGAGTTGGACCAAGAAATTCAGAGCAGCTCAATCAGTACCCATTAGTCCAGGAGGTCTAACGCATGAAAGGGAGGTAGACCAATTTGTTTTCTTGTGAAAACGGATATTGTCCAGACATCAGTTTCTTTGGTTCTCTCTGTAGACTGTATATAAAGATGGACGACGCGTCTCCACTTCCTCTCAATGTTCATAAATGATGCCAAGATATCCTGGATACCGGTGCTGCCATCTTGTGCTGGTGACGTCATTTGGAGCCAGAGTATTAAGTTCCCACCCACCTGAACCAATCGCCAGCACACTCACAGTTGTCAATCATGACGTGACACCCCCTTTTTATAGCATCAAATAACTAATTAAAACCAAACTTATCAGAAAAATTAACACTTCAACAAACATCAGCTTGATAAGAACTACCTAAAACGACAGAAACCATCTTTGGGAACATTTTATTTGACATGTACTTTGATTTTTCAGTTTGGCCCATGTCCCATCCACTAACATGGAGGGGGCGGAGTTTATGACCTATACTGCAGCCAGCCACCAGGGGGCGATCCAGATGTTTTGGCTTTACTTTTAGGGAGCTGTCATGTTGTTCATCTTTATATACGGTCTATGGTTCTCTCAGACAGGATGACTCAGTTAAGAATCAGCTTATTTTCATCAGTCCTTCTATTCCTGTTTATTATCACACATGAGAGGTACCACAGCTTCTCAGCATGCCACCATGTCCAACACCGAGGTTCATCTTAATGAGATCTTAATCAGGGGCCATCTCCCCATTTTATATCAGCGCCTGTCGGGTTACAATGTCAAGCGTTGCTGGCCACCACTGTAATTAACACCATCCGGCACACTTGGAACAGCTTCAGCTACAGACGCTCACAGAAAAAAACCTGGCTGCCCTACCAAGCGATCCCTCATGTCACATAGTTACATAGTCACAAGTTAAAGGCATTCTAACTTGCTTTAAACTTCTAACTCTGGTTATATGAGCACAGATTGAGAGCAAATTGAGTGTGTATGAAGTAAACAGAAGACAATGAGTAAAAAACGTCCAGGATACAAACTCTTTGCATCGAGTGTATGCCGCTGAGGACTTCAGTACTGCCCATCCTCTGCAGTTGCCTCCGTCTTGGCGTCTTTGTTAGCAGCAGTTGAGCTAGCACTAGCTTGCGAAGTGTGAAAGTAAAGTAAGCTTATAGTTTATCATTTATTAATATGTTAATCATCTTGTGTTCTGTTCAACTTTAAGAGTATAGTATAGTATAGTTTTCCACGACAGAAGTAGGCACTGATATTTTCGATGTTCGATGTTTTGTTGAGCTGTTTTCTGAGATTTCCCCACCATGGTGTTGACTGGTAGTCTACTGTTCAAGTATATGTGGAGTTTAAGCTATTTGTGGTCTTCTAAATAATTAATTCCTTGGAGCCTTACTAAGATGCGTCTCACCAGCACCACACCATAACCGGAACCAGGATACAAACTCAATGTGTGGATGCATGAAGCACACTGTACACGCATTTTCCCCTCAAACTGCCCCATAAATATTAACATATAACATGTGGTGCAATTTATAGGGCCATCCATCTCTCTCACACATTGAGAGGGCCCTGTCCTGCAGGGGCATAAATATTCAAGGGAGTCCCAGGCTCTGATGAGACCAGCTCTGGAGATGGAACATGATATCCAACAGAGATCTGGCAGGTATGTCTCTCACAACATAACTTTAGTGCTTAACCTAATGATAATCTAATTAGAGTTCTAATTTTAACCCTTAACCACCCCTAAACCTCAACCAGCCTCTTAAAGAAGCAATGAGCAGTAACATTTGCTTTCTCTGGGTGTTTTCCTCATATCTTTCTATTCGTGTTACCACGTTTGGTCCTCACATACAAATGTGGGTGCATACGATACAACAGCAGCCCCACTGAGCTGTTTTAGGCTGCATCGTAAGGATGTTAATGATGTGTACACACCCTCCTACTGGGAACCAGCTCATATAGAACTCCTGCAGCTGTCAGAGGAAAACATTTTTCATCAGCTGTAACAGCAGCTTTACGACACATAAAATGATATCAGGGCCTCTAGTACTTGCAGTGACACACACTGAGCAGGTGGACGTTGGTGGCAGCGATCACTTCCTATCCTGTACAACACACTGAAGGGTTGTTAGGACGACATCACCACCTCCTTCCAGACATTACAGTAAGAAGTTATACTTTAAAAAATCTACTCCATAGAACTTTTTCACAACAATGTAGCGACAGAACACCCCTGATAGTTTTAGAATGAAACAACACTCAGCTACAATGAGAATATAGGCTAGTTTCATTATCTCTCTATTATCTAGTCATTGTGTGTGTGCGTGTCTGTGAAACAGTGTCTGATTCTCTCCCAGTGATGCCTACACAGTGGAGAATTTGATCTGAAGATAATTACTATTTCTGCTCAAACATCTTGGCTTCTTGTTCATATTACAAAGTGTGGCACATGTGACTAGTTTCTGTGTGTGTGTGTGTGTGTGTGTGTGTGTGTGTGTGTGTGTGTGTGCGCGTGTGTGTGTGTGTCTTCAGCTTTTTCTTGTGTTGAAAACTTTTTCTTGTGTTGAAAACTTTCTTCATTGGCTGCAGGGCTGAATGGATGGTTTTCACCAACAGCAGGAAAATGACTCCCAGCAGGACAGCTGATTGGCCCCCTGCTAACCAGAGCCCTTTAGTTCTACCATAAAATCACATAAATGCTTTGACATCACAATCAATCAAATAGCAGCAACATCGAGACTGTAGAAACAAAAAAATAACACTTCAAAGTTAGATGGTGAAGCTTACATTCACATCTAGATTGATGCATTATCTATTCCACTGTAGCAACATACATTCAGCATCTGGTAAATCACATATAAATGTAGACTTTTCAACTTCAGTTGACCTCAATATCTACTTAACATCAAAGTCCTGGGGATTACTTACATGACAGGTTAAAAGTTTTACAACATGGAAGTGAAAGTGAAGTGCAACTACTCTACATTTCCTCACCACATGTAGGACAAACCTTAACTCCCCTCTTCCCTGAACAGAGTAAAATATTGCCATCCAGACCAAAAGCTTCAAATATAGATTGATGGTGTTGGTGGGTCAATCGGTTAGTTTCCGCTGTTTAGGCGGATGATACTGCTGTTCTTTATTAAATATCAATGTATTTTAATATTTTGATTAATCTTAATTAACAGAACTTATATTTGTCTTCAATGACGAACACAACACGGTGTTGTACGTGGTCAGTAAGTCAGCACTGATGTAGACTAGCTGTTGGAGGGTTTTATAACCCACTCCCCAGTTCAAGGTTTGGGATGGCACTTAATGTGGCGGACTCTCCATGTGAACACGCAAACTGAGTGGAAGTGGGTAGGGAGAGGGTGTGGGGGATTGTTTGAGAAAAGCCCTGTCCATCTTGCACCTAATTATACCTGTGTTTTTTTCTGCCATGACATGCCAAAATGCCTGCTGTGGAAAAGGTCAAGAACCACTAAGAAACAATCAAACACAGTCTGTCCACACCCAAACTAGCTTTTGCAGAAGTGAAGATGGGCCAAAACGTCTTCGACTAGGAAGAGTTCACCATAACTGCAAGACATTTGATCATCATAAAAGACCACATGCACTGTCCCAATATGTTCTCCCAGTTGGATGTGGCATCCTGGAGGCATCGTCAGATGCCCAAACCACCTCAGCTGGCTCCTTTCAACACAAAGGAGCAACACTTCTGCACCAAGATCCTTCCAGATGCCTAAGCTCAATAACTCAACAGAAAATAAAAAGAGAGATGAAAAAAGAAACTTATTAAAAGAAAAAGAACTCTCACACTGCAGAAGTGATGACAGAAAGTGACGCCTAGAACCTACTAGCACCTACTGTATTTTCAATTAACACTATACAGAATAGACATTATAATGCATCATATACGAGTCACATGTAAACCTAATTAACTTAATTGATCAGAATTTAATTTTAAACATTCATCACACTTTTTATTATCGTATGCAAATTGGATGCACATTATTTTCAGAGGCTGGTGTTCTGCTGATCCCAGGTCTGCTGGCTCTCTGTTATCCCACTGCAGCCATGCCTCTTCATGACTGTTCACAGCAGAATGGCTTAAGCTACTGTACAGCTGGAGATCTCTGGCCTCACTTTTTTTCTTTTTCCACTGTCAGAGTGTGGTTTTCAAATAGTGCTCATAGCTCATATTTATTAAGACAACGGGGCAGAGAGCAGCAAGCTCAGGTTGTTAATGCCGGTCTGAGGTCAGTACATCAGAGAACCGTCCTGACATTGAACTGACAGAGAGCAGTAAGTGTGTCTGTTATTAATGCTAATAAGTTTAATACTATAGCATGCATCAAATCTACTACTGCTCCTGCTTTCTGTTGTAATGCTCAGCGTAAGTTCAATCAGGAAGACTATCTTTATGCCTCATTCATTCATATTTCTCTCTTCCTTCTTCTCTAATCAGCTGATTATGGGCGTTTACTCACTTATCGGTCACTTATCCAACCAGATTTTGCCAAGATTTCCATCAGCCAATCATATTGCTGCTGCTAAAAACTTTAAATCTATTCTCCTCTCCCTTGCTGTCAGAAATCATTTCAGTGCGGATTCGCTGTGACCCTCCTCCACCCCCCTCCCGGCTTCTCTACCCCCCTTAAAATATGATGACGTCATGATGTCGCCAAAGACTCTTAACATTTCTCATCTTTATTATGCACGTCAATAAATATTTGTTCACTCATACTGAAGTCTTTCCTGATTGAACTGTCTTCCTCAGGCAAAAGTGGAAGGAGTGAACACACACCTGTATTTAATAGGATGAAATGTAACATGATTATATCCCAATAGCCTAAATGAAACATCTGATATTAGACATTTTCAGTAAGGTTAGAGACTGATTTGGCCACCTGTGTCATCTTATTGTCTTCATGCGATTGGAGAGACCAGGATGTGGTGGGCTCACATCTGTGGCTGTCTGGATGGGACCTGGGGCTCGGCTTTCTATACTGAAATGATCAGAGTTTAAGGACAGTGTAACATGTTGACCCTCTTTATATTTACTTTTCAACATAATAGACATGGTCCATGCATATCTGATTTGCTGATTTATTTGACAAATCATAATATACTATGATCACCCTTGATACAGACTAGCAGTGGTGGAATGTAACCAAGTACATTTATTCATGTACTGTACTTAAGTACAAATTTGAGGTATTTCCAATTACTACAACTGTATACTTCTACTGCACTACATCTCAGAGGCAAATATTGTACTTTTTACTCCATTACATTCATCTGACAGCTGTAGTTAGTAGAGATTACAATTTTTAATACCCTTCCTGTTCAGTGAAAACCCTGTATCCCCATGTATTATTGATTTTGACTTTTCTGATTAACTGAAGGTATAAGTGTTCCTTTACGGGTTGAGAAAATTCTCAAAAAGCTGAAAACAGGGCTCATGAAAAGTTGACTTTTTGGAGATACATGGTTCTCACAGGACAGCAACAAACATGATCTTATAGAATATGATGCATTGCTGTAGATGAAACTACCCAACAGCATATAAAGTAGTTAAAATGAGCTCAACCTTAAACATCTACAGCAGTAAAATGCAACATACACATTAATGCAGCAGTAATATTAATCCAGAAACATCAGATATAAGAGTAAAACACTGACAGGGGCCTGTAAGGTTATGAATGCTTTTACGTGTGTGGTGTTACTTTCTTTTATTTAAGTAAAGGATCTGAATCCTTCTTCCACCACTGCAGACTGGGAATACTGTCCTGGTATATATGTAGCAGATGATGTGACATTCCATCACAAACTGACCATAAATACAGGTGTATGTTCACTTCTTTACCTTTGCCTGAGGAAGACCATCTATGGTCATGTCCACATCAAATAAAAGTGGGAAAAAGACAGTGCTGATTTTGTTATTTTGCTGATTAAGTTACTGGCTTTTTTTCCCAGTAGATACTTTTGTAGTCTCAAGTAGTTAATTTGATAACTGCTTTTACTCAAGTGCAGTTTTTGGCAACTCTACCCACCTCTATACACCGCATACTGGATGCAATATAAAAGGGTTTCAGTAGTGATCACAACAGCTGTTCAGTATATATTACAAATTGATTTGTATGGACTAACAACCCATGCAATAGTCATTTCTGTACACTTGTTGATCTGTAGACACTGCAGTCAAGATTCTAGCATATGAAATATCACTTTCTAAAAAAAGCCAAGAACATAATCAAATTTATTTATTTTATTTTGATGGTCAATGCATTCTGTTGTATTACTGGTTAATGCTTGTAATATAATTTTCATAGTGTAGTAGTGGGACTCTTCCTATGAAGATAAATTAGCTCCAGCAGAGCAGGAGCTAAAGGGTAGTTTGGGAGCCCAACTGGCACATAGACTCCTTGATGATTATTAAGCCCACAGTTACAGTATCAAATTCAAATTTTACTTCTCATCTGGAGCACTTTTGCAAGGCAGCTCATGCCATGGTTCATCATTTCAGTTCATTTTTTGTATTCATGCTTCCCCACCCCCAGGACCAATCAATGATACTAGAAAGATCTGAGACATTACTGTAAAGACTATTTTTTTTTAAATCCCATCCTGTAGATGGGGTATACTGTTAGCACTCCTGATTCTATCTTTTAGTTATTTCTTTTCAGTTTTACCTTTACTAATCAAGAGTAGGTTTGTTGAGCACAGATGCACTTTTGCAGGAACGACCTACTCTACAGACAGTTGGACATGTACGACGAGGGCAATAAGGGAAGGCCAACAACGCCACCTGGGGAATTTTGTCCCAGGAAATACTGCCTCAAGAACCTTGAATATTAAACCAAATGTTTTATTGAAATAATCAAAATAAATTTAGAGCTGCTGGGGAGGAAAAAAAATATTAATTGCCAAATGAAAGTCACTAAAACAAATAAGGGGAATAAAAATAGTGCTTTATTACAATCTAAAATCTAAAACTGTCAGTCCAACAAACAAAGTAATACTGGAGAAACTGAGGCCACTTGTGGAGAGGCAGACTACACCGAGTAGTGGTACCGCTTATTCACTTCAGGTGCAACAGCAGTCCTCACAGCAAAAAATGGTGCAATCTACATTCGTATCCCAGGGCTTTTACTCGCATGCATAAAGTGTAGGGACCTCACCATGGGTGCCTAGCCTCCCAACACTATGGCACTCTGCTTCACTGAAAGAAGGGGAACTAATAAAAAACCAATCACAAACAACCAAGTTGGTTTGACAATACAGGCAAAAGAACAACAATGCCAAACAATACAATAAGGAGAAAAACGGCAGCAGGTGAACCTACAGTAGGAAAACAGGAATTAACAGGACTCACCATGCTGCATACTAAAATGATACATTGATGTTGTGACCCTACTCACCACCTCTGGTATAGAGCATTAACAAACAGGATCACTCAAAAAGGCAGGCAGGTTCCAACACGCAATATGCTCAGCCAACACAGCAGATCAAAGCTAGAACAGAAGGGCAGGCAACGAAATGCCGTGTGAAAAGGCTGACTTGTGCATGTTAAGTGATCACTCTAACTACATATCTGTAACACCAAACACTACCAGCCATGACAGAGACAGGACACACGAGCCAAAAGAGTGAGCATAAGCCAACAGGTGCCTCATATAAGCGCATTCGAGATGAACTGCGTCTCGCCTGGAAAGTGGAGTCAAGTTGGACAGTTTCCAGCAGCCTTCAAAGAATATTCAGGAAGTCCCAGAAATATTTACATCCTGGTAGATCCACCTGTAGTTTGTTGACCACGTTCGGATAGCTATGGCCGAAATAACCATCATCAACTACACAAGATATGTTTGTTAACAGATTTAACCTCCTCTAAAAACTGCGGCCGCCTCGATCTCATGAGGTTATCGTTGCCCACGTGTGCACGACATCAAAGCAAGTCAGGATCACGTTGGACACAAATCAACCGGCATGCATTGTTCGGTGGTCGCCGGTGATCGATTCTGCGCAGGCCTGGCTCATCTCGAACGAGCCTACTGACTTCACCTGCACTAGGGGAGCATTCCCCACCACACATGCAAGCATGGAGCCTCTCATAAATCAAATGTGCATCTTTTCGTACATCTTTATGGTTTATCAGAGATTTGTCTTTGATGTGGATTCATCTTTAAAGAAAGAGAATAAAACTATGAAAAAGTCTGAATAAATAAAAATAAACAAGTCGTGACAAATTAAAATTAAGCATTAACATTTACTGTTGCAAAGGTGTAGCGTTACTTACCCTTGAGGGTTGTCATAAACTTTAACTCAGGAAAATTCTATAAATGCTGATCTACACATGCTTGCCTGCAAAAAAATAGAGAAAGCAGAAGAGAAGTGCCACTCAGAAGGTTCCAGCATATTATTAACGAATTATTAAAAAAAATAAAAATGAATTTAAGAAATGGAGCGACGCCTGCGAGCTAGTTCAGGCAGTCAACTCGAGCTGCATTGCTACACATGTGACATACCTCACTCTCCTCAACCATCTACCGAACACACCCTCACAATTTGGCGGTCTATTTAAACTGCAAAAAATTTCCCATCTCTCCCTCTGCCTGTCAGTGCCACTGCTGCCCTGCATCAGTATTGCCGCTTGTTCTTTCAGCCCCACCACCACCCCAGCATCCACCTGCAGGCTCCGGGGGGGGTTTAAGATATTTGCTCATCGCTCCCCAATATCTCATGTAAACACATTGGCTGGGAGTGATGAGGTCGGAGCCTAGACTCCAAACTCTATGTTCTGCTGCATAATAAACATTTCAACGTGAGTTGTCTGACTGAATTACAGTTGTCTTGCTTTTAACTTATTGTATCACTTTTGACAAAAGCATCTGCCAAATTAATGTAATGTGATGCAAATTATCAACAACCATCACTGAGCCACAGCATCTCTTCATCCATCTCGTTCTTTTGTGACCTTCTGCACGTCGCCAGTCTAAAAAGACTACAGCAGCTGATTTCACTGATGAGCTCTTCTCTGACTGAAGGTGTGCTAATCAGTGAAATCTGCTGTTAACACTGCCTGACAAGACCCTGTAAAACAAGCTCAGACTTGGAAATATAATTTGCATCCAGAAAAACCAGACCTGGGGCTGGACAGGACCTCTCATGCGGATGGCCTGGAGGCAGGGCAGAAGCCGGACAGGAACCTTCAGGCGGACAGCCTGGAGAGCGACTAGACACGGGGAACCGCTTGGGAGGCCGGCTACGTGGGCGGAGACACTCTGGAGGACAGACAGGAGGCAGGCAACGACAAGGAACCGATCTGGGAACTGGAGGCTGCGGCGGCAGCTGGACGGGCACTGGAGGCTGCGGCAGTTGGTTGGACCGCCGACTCGGAACCAAGAACAGATGTCGGCCGGTTCACCAACCAGGTCCGTGGAGCAGGAGTTGGCCGGACTGCCAACTCGGGAACTGGTACAGGTGTAGGCGGGGCCGCCGACCGGGAAACCGAAACTGAAGTCAGCCGGACCGCCGACCGGGAAACAAGATCAGGTGAAGGGCGGTCTGTGGCGCTGGGCAGCGGAGACTCTGTGGCGCTGGGCAGCGGAGACTCTGTGGCGCTGGGCAGCGGAGACTGCTGAGGGCGTCCGGAGCCCTGACGACCACCTCTCCGGTGTCCTCTGCGAGTTCCGGAGAAAATGTCCAGCCGGGTGCCCTCAAAAGGGGAAGCAGCCTGAGAGCCAGCAGGCTGGAGACTCAGTCCCCAGCCTGTGACCAGAGTGCAGGCCGAGGGGAAGCTGGCTGGGGGCTACCAGGCTGGCTCCCAGTCCAGTCCCCAGAATACCCCAGGAACCTAAAAAAGGCATACATCGGGGTACCTGGCTCCAGAGGCAAACACTTGCGGTGGTGACAGTCCACTGGGTCCAAGTCAGGTCCGGTCTGGCTGAGTGGTGCAGAACAATGATTTATTAAACACAAAGATGAACTTGAAGAAACGCAGGGAAACACAAGATACCTGACACGGAGAGACAACCAAAAAACATCAATGACCCAACAGAGAACAAAGGCAGAGGACCGGTGTATATATAGGGGAGGAGACAACGAGGGAAGCAGACACAGGTGGGTAACAAGACACAGGTGAAAACAATCAAAACTGGAGGGAAAAGAACAAAGACAGGAAATAAAAGGCACACAAGTAAACAAGAACCGTGATTTCAAAATAAAACAGGAAACAACAAGACAAAAAACACACAGAGTCCTAGGGATACTTATGTTAATTTAATTCTACTTGTCAGAACAGTGTTGTGCTCTTTTCAGTTTTGCCATAATTGGAATCAGAGTAAAAAAAAATCAAAGTGGTTTTATTGCCTGCAGAAACCTGCTGTTGTGTGGTGGCTTTGTGTGTGCTTGTGTGTCCAGAGTCAGGACTATTGATTTTGATTGAAAAAACAACAAGATTGAGCTCCTGGTGGCCTGTTGCCTTGGTAATGAGGCGAGTCTGGGTGGTGAGATAACCAAATCTATGGTCCAAACACACACACACACACACACACACACACACACACACACACACACACACACACACACTCACTACTTATGAATTACTTGGAGTGGGAGAACAAAGTCTGTACATAAATAATAAGTCTAAGAACAACCAGTCAAGACGAACACATACAGATGGAGTGAGAAAGGGAATATTACTTATACAGTTTTCCTCATATTGTGAAATAAAGAGAAATAAAGAATCCGAGCACAAGGCAGGTTCAGAACCCCTCGAAATATCCATATAAGAGCATTAATATAGTCATCATCATCACATACTAAACATTAAATACTTGAGTGCTACAGTACATCATAGTGAAACATAATGTTAAAACACTTAACCTTTTATAATAGACAGATTACTATTAGAATGTATCTACACTCCCTCAGAATATTACTGCAACACTAATGCATTTGAACAAGCTTATGGAGCTTTCCCATTTAGGAAAATGGCTGAAACGTAAGCTCTGCGAGAGCACATAGGGTCTCTGAAACTCAATTTACTGTCTACAAAAAAAAAGTTATTTGTTATTTTCCCCCATTTTCCATAATTATAAT